>MU223154.1:2491631-2565611 GCA_018584345.1 Thuja plicata
AACAACCTTGGAACAACCACTCATAACAATCTACAACCTCTCATATCATTTTCATTCATTAACTCAATCTTATAAAACAAATAAGCCAAAATACACCACCTTGCTGCCCTCTGGATAGACTTGTGAATAGTCGTTAATAACTTTTTAAAAAGATCTATTTTACTCAATCCCTTTGGTGAGTTTGTGCGTAATTAGGCTTTCTTAATTCTTTCCAAAGCATGTGAAGATCCAACAGTTCAATCCAAAGATATGGCCCTCGCATCAGACTATATTTTCTGCAACCCTCATTTCTGAACTTTTACCCCTTCTCCAAATTGTGATCACTCTTTCTTATTACCTCTGCATATGCACTATTAGGAAGCTATAATACACTATTAAATAAGTCTCATTCCATGGATTCTAGGCCTTTGAGTCCATGCAATGGTCTGTGCTCAAGAAACTAACTCAAAACAATAAATTTATACAATACAGTGGTATCACGTTGCTTTCAAAAGACATTCATTCAAAATAATTCTTAAAACATCCAAAACTCTGAAATGATACCTTCTAATGCATATTGGATCCTTTGGGGATGCCTTCAAACCAAATTCACATGTATTCACACATCAAAACACCCAAAATGAGAGAAATACAGTTTTTATTGAATTGTTCATTTGTTGTCCGTACACTCCAGAATACCACTGCCCATACAATGGCTTGACTAGACATATATATAGACTTTCCATAACCATAAAAACCAACTTCTATCAGTTGGGAGTTTAGTTTAGTCTAAAAACATACTAAATTCCTAATTCCCTCCAAAAGACATTCTAACCGTTTATTTTCAAATATTTGAATTTTTAAACTATGAAAATGCTTTAAAAACCTTATTGATTGGATTTTTAAGAACTCCAAAGTTTTTCCAATACTTAGGAGACTTAATTCCATTACTCCTATAACCCTAAACTACCCTAAGACACCCTTGGACACTAATGGTCCATTTTTACAATCATTTGATCCTTTCAAGGATATAATTAAGCCCTTTAAGAACTTCCCAAATTTAATGAATTCATTACATCAATTGAGAACCATTATAGGTTATAGGACTTTCAAATTGACCCCCTGACTTGGATTGTACATGCCCTTCCTCTGGTCCTCCTTAGATGTCTTTAAGGTCTTCATAGTCTTCATGCCTTGAGTGAATGTCCTTGGTGCCCCTGCACCAGATACTGAAGAAGGAAAGACCACAACATCTGATGAGATAATTGAAGTTGTCAATGATCAGAAAGGTGAAGAGAAGAAGAAAACAAATGAACAAGAGGTAACTTCATAGAATCCACCTATTTTAGAGGTTGTGAAAATAGTTTTAGATAGTGGAGTAGTGATAACGGATACTATTGATAAGCCTAAAGAAGAAGAGGTAGTGCACGTGTTGGTTGATCTACCACACTCTGCATCATCCACTCCCACAGGTCCTAAAACTGGGAGTATGCCAAACCCATAGACAATATTGATAGAATTAAAAGAGGCAATGGAAATTGATACTGTCAAAGGGAAAGGTATTATGCTGCCGAGCATAAGTTCTCCAAAGTTGAAGAAAAAGAAAATTCTGAAGAAGAAGTCTCAAATTCTAGATGTAACATTAGATGAAGTCATTGTGATTCCACAATGGGATCCCAATGAATTATCTTTTGAACAAATAGGGACTCTTCAAGAATTACTTAAGAGGAAGACGAGATAGGAAGAGATGAAGATAGAACAAAAGCAAAAGCACGTGTTGCATGAAATCAAATACATATTTGCAAAGGCTTTTGACTTAGAGGATGAAATGCCTCAAGCTCCAATTATTGATCAGCTAGTCAACATTGTACAGAAGGTAACTAATGAGGACATAGACAACAATGAAAAGCTTCTACAATGGTCCAAGAGAAGATTTGAGAGAAAAATTCTAGAGAAAATCGCAGAAGAGATTGCCACAAAATAGGTTGAACTTTCTAGTCTTGTAGAAACTTTAGAGAAAGTTACAACCAATGTTTATTCTTTGTACAAGAAATTATGTGATGTTGAATTTTTCACAAAGGATAATCTACAGCTTGTTGAGAAGCTAGAGTTAGATTTAAGATCAACTGGCACTACTTTGGGTAAAGATACTACCTCTAGTTCTTTACATCTTACTAAGTTGATAAATGTGTTGGGACTGAAAAAAGCAGTAAGGGTTTTTGAAGTACCATGTTAAAATTTTGCATTTTGACCCCCTATAAGTGCTTTTCGAGCCTATTTGCCCTGATGAGATTCTGAATTTTTCCATGCATGTCAAGTACTCATCACTATTTTTTAGGCATATGAAGACATCCCAGTTTGTTAATTTCAAGTTTTGAGTTATTTCATGATGTCTTGTTCTGAGCACTTGTCAAAATATGCTTTTCTGCCTAAGTGTCAATTTGCAGTAACAAGCCCAGTTCACGTTTGAATATCTTGTGTCCTGTTGAGTGTCATGGCCTGCCACTTTGGGGATTTTTGTTATTCATATCAAAGAACTTATATTTCAAATCCAAATTCATTTCGATATGTTTCGACTAGGTTTCAAACCCCTCAAAGTTGGTAGTTTACTATTGTCATGCATTGTGTAATTGAGCAGAATTCTGAGTAGCCCTGTTTGACTGACTGTAACTTTTGACCTTGTGACCTAATTGAAAAATTTCCTTTTGTATCCCATTATAGAGGTCAAATAATTTTTGAGTCTCCATCTTTAGGTCACGATAAGTCCATTTGGTCAATTTGCTAAGCCCATTCCATTTGCAGTTTCTATCAGTGTGCCAAACTGTCAAATGCAGATTTCTAAATGACCTACTTTGAGGTCTTACAATTTCACACCCGGTTGAATGGAATGAATGATTGAAAGCTCCCCTGTATTCTAGGCATGGAAATGTGCTACCCTGATGATTTTGAGGTCATGATGAATCTGTTTGCCAAGTTTGCCAATCCGATTTCGTTTGCATTTTCTAACAATTTGATGCAGATTAGTTGCACTGTTTGGTCAGAGGCCCTGTTTGCGAGGTTATATCTTGAATACTATGATTGGTCACATCAGGAAAATGGTTTCCCTAAATTATAGGAAAAATTTACTTCAATTTTTCCAGGTCTCAGATCTTGAGGGTTTTGTTTGCCCACTTTTCAAGTTTCCTTTCATTTGCAGAAATCGATATTCTTCATGTCTCCTATTTTCTACATTTCCAAGTGGCTGCTTTTGAGGGGTTGCCAAATGTGCCTAGATAATTTTCAATAGGTTCCCTTCTAGATCTGTATCATCCATATAGCATACTTCCAGTATCTAGAGGCTCGAATTCTCAGGAGATCTTTTGACATGTTTTCAAAGCCGAAACCAAATGCAGTTCATTGCTCTTGGACAGGGCAATTTGCAGAATTGTTGTAAAGAGGCGACTTGGGCGATTAAAATCTTTGGACCTGTTGGGTTTCATCAGTTGCCACTTTTCAGTATGGAAGAAAGTCAATCACAGGGAGTGTGTGCCCAGCGCCACATCCTGGTTACTGGATCTTGTCAGTTTTTAAAGGCAGCCCCAAAGGCCAGATGCCATTAATGAGTTAAATTTGCAGAATTGTGAAAGTAAAAGTTTTAAGTGATCTCCAGTCAAGTATTCTCAGGTCCAGATTGTATGGTAAATCAAGCTTATGTTGTTAAAAGGAAAATAATTACTGAAACAAAAAAATCTATGACACAGTTCCTATGTGTACCTCCTTTTGCCCTTAGAATCAGATAAGTTCAGTGTAACTCATATTGACTGGAAATGCATTGAAACATGTGCAGTGAGTGCTAGTGAATTTAAATTGCTTTCAACTATTTCTAAAGAGAACCATAGTACCACTGATATTGATAATATAAAAGAGTTTCCTATGGCAGGAACAACACATTTGCATAGCAACATAGGTGAATCTTCAAACTTGATAGATAAAGCAGTAGTTACAGTTCATAATGGAATGATTTACTAAGTGATGAGAATTATTCACGACACAACTGCTAAAAGTCCCTTATTGTAAATGAAAAATATTTTTATGAGCTCCCTCCAGCATTTAGAACAAATTCCCAAATAGCATGGCAGGTGTAAGCTATTTAAAAGTCTACGCCAGAGTATAAGGAGGCTGCCCAGATGTTTGGAGGAGACGCCAGGGGAAACCACCAATGGAAAGTGTAAGTATTTTTAAAACCCTACACAATTTGAAATCCCATACAGCCAATGCAGTTGGGAGGTAGACCAACACACATTAAAAATAATACAAACTCTCAAGCATAATGCAGTTGGCAGGTGTAAAGCCAAATTCAATGACCTTGCCAGCGTCCTCCCAGCCCATGGAAGCTGTGGAAGTATAGACAAGGCGCAAGCTATTTGACAAGATGCTCCATCTCATGAAATGCGATGAGTGTAGGATGTGCTCAAAACAACATGAAAGTCTTTAGAAACTTCCAAGCAATGCAAATGGCTGGTGTAAAGAAGATTCGACAACCTTTATCAACATGTTTCCATGCCAAACACAGAGCATAGGGGGCACTTAAACCAGAATTTTTATTCAAACATTGGAAAATCACAAAGATATAAAGGAGTTGTCTGTGTTGGTCTTAGAGGAGAGTCATTGAATGGAAATAGATAGAGGTTTTGTCTTTTAGAAAATGCAAATCGCTGATGTAAATCCAAATCCCACAACTTTTGTTGGCATCCTCCTTTTCTGTGCATAACATGGTAAACAGGGAAGGCATGTGAACTATTTGACAAGATGCCTCAAGGAGATGCCATCTCATGAAAAGCGATGACTGCAGAATTTTCTCAAAATAAATTTGAGATAAGTCTTTGGAAATGTTTCAAGCTAATGCAATTGCAGGTGTAAAAGCCAAGTTTGACAACCTCTGCCAACATACAGCCTGCGTAGATGATTGAAAAGGGTTATGCATGAAATTAGAATAGAAGTTGTGGAAGAATATCCAAGCCTTATAACTGTTTGCAAGAGCTGCTTGAAATGGATTTGAAGAAAGGCTTTAGAAACTTGCAAGTAATGCATCGGCTGGTGTAAAGCCAAATTCAACAACCTTCGATTAGCAGCCTCCCTGCCGATGCAAAAATGGAAGCTTTGGAATAAGGCACGCAAACTGTTTTATAGGCTGCCTCAAAGAGATGCCATTTCATGAAATGCGATGATTGCAGGACTGTTTCTTGCCCATAGCTAATGTGGGACGTATAATGAAAAGGCCATGCCTGCAAATGGAGAGGTTTCTAAAGATGCCGAGGAAAATTGTGCAAGAATGTATGTCTGAATTCACCAGCTTCATCAATGGGGATGATTTGCTATTGCCCATGAACACCCTAGGATTTGTAGAGTATGTAGAGCCCTTGAAGATTTACCAACGCAAATACATAGAGATGGAGGATTTGACAAATGTTGTGCAACATCTTGCAGAGCTTGGGTCAAAATAAATGCAAATAGAGACTATCTAATGGAGGCTTGCATAAAATGAAAAGTGAGAGAAAACAGCAAGGATTTTGTAGCATACTAAACTAATGCTATCGACTGGTGTAGAAATTAAGTCAAGATGTTGTGGTAGAATCCAAACATAAGGCAGTATACGTATAGCTTTAAAAGGCTTCAGAACCATAATCCCACATTCGCTATGGAGTGGGAAATTTTAATGTTTAAATAGTCTGGTGCATATCATGTTAAGTGAATAGGGAAGCAAGAGAGCTCTCAGACACCAATGTTGGAGAGTTTAATGCATGGCGGGGCCTGCATAATTTTGAGGTAAAAAACTTAACAGAACATTATCCCACATGTATCCCTTAATGGGATTTCAAAGACTTCATAAGAAAAAGGCCTCAATATGTAATTCGAAGAAGAAAGGAGAGGCTATGCCCATGTGCGCAGGAGCTAGTGCTTGCCTCAAAAACCATGCCTGAGGAGAAGACATCCAAATTTTGGTGGGACCCACAGTGATGACATGGTAGATGACTGGGTTTAGGAGGCTGCATCTTTGGGCATGCATCTCGAGGTGGACAAAATAAACCAATGGCTTAATGGCTTAATGAGAAAGTTGCAAGGAAGATAAGCTTAAGCCATTAAGCCATTGGTCCACGTGGCACAAATGACAAGTGGCACCTAGTGGATTAGTCAGCAAATCAAAGGATGCCACGTGGTGCCTAGTAGGTGCCAAGTGGTGCAAGTCAAATGCAGTTCAGAGGCATTAATTAGAAATTGACACATGGTGCCAAGTGGACCTGCGGACCAGTTAGAGGGTGACACTTGGTGCATGCTAGTGAGCTGTGCAGATTTCATATATTTTTTATTTTGAAATTCTTTCAACAAGTGGGTTAACCAGTGTGCAAGTTCTAGGAAAATCAAAGGTTGGCTTAATGGCTTAATGGAAAGATGCACACTATCTAACCATTAAGCCATTAAGCCCAAGCAACAAGTGTCGCATTCTGGTGCATCCTAGGGAAATAATGAATTAATTGAAATAATCAATTAAATCCATCAAAAATGGCAAGTTGATTAAAAGGTGAGCAACTTCAAAAGGATCTAAGGGCTGGCTTAATGGCTTAATGGAAAGATGCTCACCATCTAACCACTAAGCCATTAAGCCTAGGTGACAAGTGTCATGATGAGACAAAATCTGGAAAAGGGGAAATATTTAAGTTAAATCTGTCTCATTTCAATAGTTCAAATATTGAAAAATAATTAAATTCAAATGCAAATATTTCAAACTTCAAGACTAAATATGCACGGGAAAGAAAACTTGAATTAAAGTTTCAGAGGGAAAATCTTGTCCAAACTATGGAGTATTATATATTGCCGGAAAGGTCTCAAAAAGGAGATCATGATTTTGCAGACCAATTGAGGGAAAATCAAATCAGATTTTTGCAGTTTCAGTTTGAGTAGTTGTAGATATTTCTTGGGGACAGACAGGTGTTGGTGACTAGATTTTTTTCCCCTTTCTCCTATATCTAGATTTTCTTCTGATTGTAACAAGGATATTGAAATTTATGTTGCTGGGCAGCTTCCAAACTTTTGAGCTTTATTTCTTGGTGTTGATGGTCTTGAATGTTCAGTTCCAGATGAATTTCAATAAAGAATGATGGAATCCCTGTTCAAATATCTGTCTGATGTCTTTGTGTGCTTGGTGTTGATTCTTGTGTATTAATCTGTAAGGCATATTAATACACCAGTTACAAGGTAGCTGTGGTATTGTCTTTTGAGTTTCTTTCAAGGAGAGATTAAATCTTGAATGCAATTTCTGAGAGTTTAGGATCAACACATAAATTTGATGTCTAGATATTGAAATGATAAGAATGGATTGTAAGGAATTTCATTCGGGTTCTTACAGTTTGAAGTTGGGGTTTGCTGGGAATGCATATTTGTTTGACTCTATTGCCCAATAAATAAGGCACTGGTCCTTTGCTTGTCTTGAAGTTTTCATCATCAATCATTTAAAATCAAACCATTTTCCCTTTCCTGTTCAAGAGAAGAAATGTATACAAGTTGCATTGAATAGTGCAAATATGTTTGGTGATTCCTTATAGAAGTGAATCTAATAGGTTAGCCTGCATGATCCTCCGGTTTCGAAGAAAAGAAGGGTGAATATCCTTGTTGTCACATTGACCATTTTCCTAGTTCTTAGAAAAATATGAAGGTGGGATCCTGCATCAGATTGGTTGAGTTGAACTCCCCTATCTTATAAGTCTAAGAACTATCCACTGATTTTCATGTCTGCATAAATTTTTTTAGTGAGAAAGTGTTTATGTATGCAGATTTAGTATGTTTTAGGTGCACCCACCTGAGTGTGTGGAACTCGAAGTAGAAGGAGGATCAAATCCTCATCAATTAGCCTTCTCTTGCCCCTCAATTTTTATGAAGAAGCAGATCTATGTGAGTTGGACTAAGATCCCCAAGTCTAGTTTGCATATTCTCTTTTAGAACTAAAGGATACAAGAAAAAGAGCTAAAAAAATGCACAATGGAGAATAGCCGGGCTTATGGCTGAAGATGGTCAAATAAGGGAAAAATTGATAACTATTCAGACAAGCCTGTTGCCTCACTTGGAGGTAATACAAAACAAAATTTCAATTGCCAAGGAGTTATCACAGAGCAGTGAAAATCTATCAACTGTAGAAATTTTAGTGAGTCTAGCTACCGAGCTAGAAATAAAATTGGAAGTTATGAAGATTGCTAAGGAAAGTTGGGATACTACATTTGAATCCACCCTACAGCTTCATAAACAATTTTTGGATAAGTACAAGTTAACCCCACCAGCAATCAGTGACAAAAACAAGGGGGAAATTGGTAAGGAAGTTGGAAAGGGTACAGTATGATACATCAGTATAGAATAGGTACACTTGCATATAATTTTTTAAAGGCATGTAAACTTTTTGTATGAATAATTTCAAGTATATTCCTAGGGGGAGTACTTAGTATACTTAGGCAAAATTTTGATGAAATGAACGGAAGTAATGACAAGTGTGTTTTTGCCACTAATATCAAAGAGGGAGATTGTTAATCTCTAAGTTCTATTGATGATTAGTGACCAACACTTAGTCATTCACTTAGGCAGTTTTAGTTGGCTATCACTATGGCTGAGCTAAAACTATGCAAGGCCGAGCAACATTACAGAGCAGTTTTCAGTTTGCCTAGTTACATTTCCTAGCTGAGTTACATTGTCAAGCCAAGTAGGATATAGAGATTTTAAGTGCCGAGTAACAGGGAAGTCAAGTGCTGAGAAGAACAGTTTTTGTATACATGTCTAGAATGATTCAAAATTCAAGGATAAGTGATCTGGCCAACTTGTATAATCTTTTTGGGCCGACTTATGTATGCATTTAATATTCTTCTACGGATTTAGTTATGCATTTAATTGTTTTATCCTATGCATGATCTATTGTAAACATTAATTGTAATACCATCAAGGTATGGGTATCAAATCTTGATCGTTGATCTAGATCTCGCTATCAGACTTGAACATATATATATTAGATTACTTCTAAACCCTATTTTGTGTGTGTAAGGAGAGAGCAGATGAAGTTTTTGGTGATTGCATTTTGAAGTGAAATGCACACAGGGTTATTTTTTTAATAAGCAGAGTGACAACACAGTGAACATCAGAGTAAAGTTATATCAGATTATGAGATCATAGAAGGTACTGGAAAGAGGAGATCTGTCATCAGCATCAGAGTGCATAACAAAGGATTAATACTTGAGACATTCTAATCATTGTATCAGGTGAAAATCTCTTAACAAAGTGGTTCTAGTAGACCTTTAATAATCTCCTAACAGAGTGCTTACTTTATTGTAAGTTCAAATTCTTTCATAGGGTAGATTGTTATGACCTTTAGATTTTAACTAAGCAGACCTTTAACAGGGTAGATTGCATTTTGTAGTCAACATTTGTAGCCTTAATAGGCACAATTTATTACTGCAGTAGTGGAGAATTTTGTGGGTGTCATCCCCACCCCAGTTTTACCTATTTGGGTTTCTAGGTTACCAAGTTATTGTGTTATGTGTTGTTTATTTCATTGTGTGGGTGCTATCTGAGATTACATTAGATTCATATATGTATGAATATGGATCAGTTTGTTTTAAGTGTTTAATTTTGAAGATATGATTCACCCCNCCCCCCCCCCCCCCCCCCCCTCTCAGTATCTTGCTTTCCCATTATTGTATTTCCAACAACCAGCACCCCGAGCCTGATATGAAAGACTTCATTCCTATTTTATAAGTATTGGATTTGTAAGGACTAGTGAAAATAGTAATCTTTATTTGAAGGAAGATATTGAAGCTAACATTTTGATTGCTGAGATATTCATTGATGACATCATATTTGGAGGAAATGATATGCTATGCAAATCATTTGCAAATGAAATGAGCAAAAAGTTTGAGATGTCTATGTTTGGAGAGATCAAGTTCTTTCTTGGTCTACAGATCATGCAACAAGATGAAGGTATTTTCATTACACAATCCAAGTAAATCAAAGAAGTACTGAAAATATTCAAGATGGAAGAGTCCAAACTAGTTGGAACACCGATGGAAAATAGATGCAAACAGAAAAAATTAGACAAGTCATTAGAGGTAAATCAAACTTTGTATAGATTAATGATTGGAAAACTCATGTATGTTGTACATACTAGACCAGATATTGCACATGCAGTAGGAATAGTTGAAATATTTTCTGCTAATCCCAGGGAGTCACATATGACTGCTACGAAAATAATCCTAAGATATCTGAAGAATACCAAGGACTATGGCTTATGGTATAAGAGAGAAGGAAAATTTGAACTAAAGGACTTTACCAACATTGAATGGTCTGGAAATATTGATGATCAGAACAGCACAACTAGAGGAGCATTTTTTATGGGTGACAGACTTGTCACATGGATCAACAAGAAGCAAGGATGCATCTCTCAATCTACTGCAGAGGCAGAGTATGTTGTTGCTACTGAAAAATGCTCAAATATTGCATGGATCAAACAGTTACTAGAAGGTATGCATATGAAAATTTCAGAACCAGTAATTATCTATTGTGATAATACAAGTACAATAAAAATTTCCAAGAATCTAATCATGCATGCTAAAACAAAGAATATTGCCATCAAGTATCATTATTTGAGAGAAAAAGTTCAGGCAAAGGAAGTGATACTTGAGTATGTGCAATCAAAGGAACAGTTGGCCGATATCTTCACCAAGCCACTTCCCAAGGATGCATTTGAATACTTGAGAAAGAGACTAGGGATCAGACCCTTGTCTACTGGTTAGTAAGCTGACTAGAAGGCTGCATCATCCTGCATATTATCATAATATCATTCATGTTGATGAGAGCAGAGAGATGGAATTCAATGATACATCTATAAATAGAAAGGTATTTATCTACTCCAAGCATGCGAGTAATTACCAATGGATTGGGAAATTTCAAGGAATATATTATGGATAGAAAGGATCCATTTGACATTATTGTCAAATACTTGTTTTTCAAAATCACTATTTCCAAAGATGTTTGTTTGGAATTTTTGTCAAAGGGAGAGAGTTTATCCATTATCATCTCAGGAAGAGATCATAACCATCAAAGTATCCAAAGGGAGAGAATGTAACAAGAAAGGGAGAGTACACACAAAGGAAGAAAATTGCTGACAAGAGACATCACAAGAAAGATGAACAATCAAAGCGAGAGATTTGACACAGAAGGAGAACACATCACATCAGAGGAAGAAAGATTCTACATCTATCCAATGAATTGATTGAAGATAGAAAGAAAGCTGGAAGAATAAAATCAAATCTATTTGAGCTTATCGATAGCTAGACATTTGTATTAGTTACATGAGAACAGCTTGATGAAACTTTATATTTAATATTGTATTAGTGATAGTATAGTATGATAATATAGTATGTTGCCATCAATGCCAAAGGGAGAGATTGATGACATGTAACTGATTGAATGTTTGAAGATGTTAAGTTGATGATCATGCAAGGCATTAAATCAGTTAATATATTTTATTGTCATTGATCTCAACTTGATATAATCTATATGGTCATTAAAATACTATCAAAGACTTCAAAGAACTGATGAATCAAGGATATGCTATCAATAATGCATACAAGTCAAGTATTCACTAAGTGACTACATACACCGATGGACTGCACACCGATGGTCAGAGTAACAAAGAAGAGTCATAGTGTTACCCGATGAGATAATGCACAACATTACCGATGAGTAGAGTTATTGTGTTGCCCGACGAGCAAAGCATAGAGTAATCTGATGGAGAGAATTTCAGTGTTGCCCGACAGAGAAGAAAAGGATGGAAATCCCGATGACAACTGAAGTCACACTAACGAAATAGTCAGTTATCACTGATGACTAACTGAAGTGTTGACCGAAAGAATAGAGAGTTCAGAAAATGAAAAAAATGCTTAACTGTCAAGAGCTATAAATAGACTTAACGGATACTTATCATTGTTTTAATCATCTAGATAAAGTCGGAGATAAGTAATTGATTTAAAGCTGATTTATCCAATTGGAAAGAAGATCTCTTTGAGATAAATCAGGAGTTTTCTTTAAATCTATTGGTGAGAATTGTGGAACACACCAAGACTCAAGAAAGCCAAGAAAAGGGGAAATCATGTCTATATAGAGACAAACCCAATTCATTATGAATGGGGAATTATGGGGTGAACAAGAAAATAGAGGAAAGATGCTAAAGAAAATCTAAAGGAGAAGAATGTCTTCTTTCATTCTTGATCAACAAGCTGAGGAAAGAGCTAGATTCTATAGACATCCACGAATAGTGAGACAAGCATCACAGAGTAGAATAATGTGGAGCAAAGGTATAAGTGATTATATTGATCAGAGAGGTAATGGACTTACAATAGATTTGAAAATATGCAATTGAGTTGTATGTATGAATCGATCATTAGTGTTTTAGTTTAACCATTGAAGGATAAAGCCTCTTAACCGAGAAGGACTTAAAATTCTTTTACAATTGAGATACATCCCAAGGATTATCAAAAATTTTGATCATAAAAGTAGCATTGGATATGCCCGATACCTATTGATAGGCCAAGTGAGTGTTTGATCAAGGATGGTAGCATTAGATGCCAGATACTAGTTGAAAAACTATTTCTAAATACTCTAACAAGGTCACACCTAAAAGTGTGTTTGTAACCTTTAACAGGGTTGGCTCCTAACAGATCTCACTTCAAAAGAGTGAAAATTTTGGGTACCGGTCCCAGTGGTTTTTTCCCTTAACAAGGTTTCCACGTTAAAATCCATGTGTTATGTGTTTATGGCTTATTACTTTAATTTTTTACATTTGGCATATGAATTTATGGATTGATCGGTATACTCTGCATACTTACTATGTTTTGGTAAATAGTTAACTGCTTATCAGTAATCATACAGAAGAGAGATTAACAAAGCAATCTGACAAGTAGAAAATTGATTAAAGTATTTTAAGGCATACATCTTGTAGGATAAAAGATAACTTCAGACATAATTTGTGGTTATAAGTTTTAAAGAGTTGATTTAAGGATAAATTTGAGGCCACTGATTCACCCCCCACTCTCAGTTATTACTAATGCTAGTATTTCTCAACACTTTAATCAACCAATGTTTCTAAACACTACATTAGATTGCAATTGCTGACAAAGTTAATCTCATATATACTCAAACATGAAAACATATTGCTAAATTCCAAATTCTTATTGATGAATCTCTATTGCGCTTGAAAAAGGAATCTCCAATATTTTTAAAATACTAATTAAACACATAGTCTGATCTTGGTTTGATTATGACTCTTTTATGTTCCAGTAATGTTTCATACTAGGGGCATCTAAGTAGTTATAAATTTTCTTTGATTGATTCTCAATTGGTGATTGTTATGTCTTCTGAGTTACTCTATGACATCTATTCAAAGACAAAGATTCACAAGGATAGGGGGCATGACATTTTCTTTGTTTTCTGTGTATGGTGATTATTCCAAAGATTCCTTTAAATTTCACCTAACTTGGATGTTTATGGTAAGGGCTGCCAACATGAGTGGATAGCTGCATATATCTTGATCCTTGTTATGTGTAAACTACAATGAAGTTGAAACAATTTCCTTGTCTATTTTCTAAATCAAATTCTCACTAAGTTTTATGCTACATGATATATCCAAGGATATGAACTTTCAAGGGCATTGTGGGTCACATATCTTACATTACACTTGAACATAAACTGATTCTTAATAGTAAAAGGAGATAACTAACTTGTCATCATGGCTTCTATGCCTTGATGCCTAAGTTTATTTCTAATATTGCATCCAAAACACATAGTATTTATACTTTCATGATACCAGTTGGTATTAGTGACAGTTGTACTATCAGGTGATGTCCATTACAAAAATGCCCAATGATGATAAAATGCTACAATGTATACAAATCATTGACAGTTCTAAGAGTCTCCATGTAGATGCATTTAGAGATTGCATGATTCATTTTAAAGAACAACATAAAAAGACTTGAGCTTAAAATGATTTCTTGATTCATCCAAAATCCAAGTTAATTACTAATCAATATTACTGATATTAATGTCATTGCATATCCATGACATACATTCTGCATTCATAAATAAGAAAGAGAAAAAGAAAAAAACAAAGCATTCAAGCATTGCATTTATTTCTACATCCTAAGTGCATCCATACATTTATTTACATAAAGAAAATCTCAAAAACATTCATTTTCATATTCATTTAGTATCATTTGAAACACTTTTATATCAGTAATAAATCACAAAGGCATAAATGATGTCATCACATAATATAATCTAACTCATCAAGAGACCAAGATTATAAATCACATGTGCATCAATCGAAATATCTATCAAATCAAGAGAACCCATGAAACGTATAAAAATTAGGAACAACTATCTCAGATATATAAGATATGGAACAGATAAAAAATGTGGAACTGTTTACAAAATAAGTATCAGAGTATCAAGTATGAATCAGATATACATGTATGAATGTCATGGTACATAATAATGATCTTAGAAGGATTAAGATATACAATATGATCTCAAAATATGACAAAATGTAGTATCAGGTCTGACTTCCACCCTCTCCCTAATCAGGATGAGGAGGTCGTGGTGGTACAAATAAAGCTGGTAGGGGCATGGCCCCCCCATACTACTGAGCCATTCATGAATATAAAGGTTCTCTCTAACCCTCTAGAATGGAAACATGATATAAATCAGAGTAGTAAACTGCTCTCTATCCCTCATGAGTATCTACCTGAGCCTAGGTATCTCTCTCTTCCCTGAGAAATTCAAGTTGTATATCCCTCTCTTGTGTAAACTGATCAAGTTGTGTATCTCTATCTGATCTTAGACGCTCACATTGTGCATCCCTGTCGGCAGGTAAGGCCTCTAAAGTAATGATCCTCGCTCTGACCTTCTCCTGCTCACGCTCACTCTGTGTCAATGCATCACCATCTCTGCCTAATGAACCTCTACTTGTGTCCTATCTAGAAGGCATATCCTATGGCCTATCCTATTGAGAATCCTACTGACACTGTCATTGTCACTGCTTCTCTCTGGTCAACAGTGGACCTGGATCCCTTTAAGGAGCAAAAAATCTAACATGAGTCTGCCTCCCACTACCATTGGCACCCTCTCTACTCCCACCCACAGCACCTCCACCCCTATCATCTGCATCATCCTGGTCATCTAGACCCTATCCTTTGTCCGGAGGAGGGTGCCTCCCATCTTGTCTCCCCCCATCTCTACCACTGCCCCTCTCCAAGCTCATCTCTCCCTCTGATCTCCCCCTCTGCCTCTCACAGGTTGATCATTAGTAGGATCATAGTCTAATGGATCCTCTATACGAGGAACTGCCTCCTCAGGAGCTGTAAAATGTGGAAATGGATGTTGTAACATCTCCACATGATATCCATCTGAGAAACCTACATCTGCTACCTCTAAAAGAAGGTCCCATGGAACTGCAACCATATCTTTGATGGTGCGCTAAGCTGTCTCATAACCCAACTAGGAACCCCACAGTGGTGCCTCATCATGGATACGTGCATAAATAGATAAATCCTAGCACATGCCCTGCATACAGCTGTACTATCTCAAAACCCGTGTGACCAAGAATCGCTCTATAATGTACCTGGTCCTATCGATCAAGTACCTTCTCTAAAATAAATAAGGCATATGTCACCTATCAAAGAGCCACTCCTTGTAGTCAAAGTATGGTCGTCATACTACTATAGTCATATCATCGAATAACCAGTGCCAATACTCTACCTTGCATAGATGAGGCTGCTAAATCCAACCAGAGTACATATATACATATGGTTTTTGATCTAACCACTTCCTGTCAACTATCGATCGTGTAACTGGGATATGCTCCCAGGGCCAAATCTCTAGTACAAGGATGCCGACAGTCATACTCTGAGAATACTGGTAAACTATCTGGTGTAACTCTATGTAAATGTGAGAAAGTATACAACTGCCCCATGCAAATCTATGAGCTGAAAAAACCATCTGCTCCAACATGTCGACCCAACCGACCATAAATCTGTGTTATCCTTGGTCAGGCATAAGGACACCTCCGATCAATTTGGCCAATTATACTATAATACATGAACATAATGATCACATATGTAATCCCAAGTGAGGTATCAGTGAGAAATAGTATCATCTCTAAATAATTGTCAAACCAAGGCAATAATTGTCACATAAGTTGACTCAAACTACACCTCTCGACCCATCACAGTAACTCTAAGAATGTGCCACACATCCTCGGGTGTGACGGTCATCTCACCAGTCAGGAGATGGAAGGTGTTGTGCTAAGAATGCCACCTCTCGGCTAGAGCAGTCAACAACCCTCAATTTATCTTGATATCAGGTAAATCTCTCAAAGATAATAATCCTACACACGCGACTAGCTCTACCTCATCGTCGGTCAAAGATCTTGACAGAGCAAGGACATAGCTAGGGTATGGTCCTCGGAAAGATATGACCTCAAAATTAATTTGTTTAACAAGATAAAAACTATAGAAAATTTTAAATTAGCACTCTATCTAAGGAAACAAAGTAGAAAAACCTATCAGCTAAGTGTTTTTGGTTATCAAACAAAGAAAAATAGTCAAAATTGGAAAAAAAAAGTCCAAAACATGAAACAATTTTGTTCCTATGGGGTGCAATCCCTTTTACAAGATGGGATCCATGATTTTTGGGATGCGATGGGAAATTCGGGAAGCATTCCTATTTTAGCAGGATGTGACACAGGATGCAGCATGCGACAGGATATGAAATATTCAAAATCCTATCTACAAATTGCCAAAAGCGATGATATCCTAAAAATAAGGTGCAATCCTAAAAATAGAGGATGCGACCTAGGATTTCAGGTAGAAACAAGATGTGACTCAAGATTGATCAGGTGCGACCCTAAAAATGGGAAGCGACTCAAAACTAAAATTGCCATAACTACTACAAAAAAGCATAAAACTAAAAATTGAAAACTTGAAAATGTAGGTTTTTGAGTACTTACCAGAGGTGGGTAGTCGGTTGGTCACTGATGTCATCAGATGAGGTCCAACTGATTCTTCTCCATGAGGACCACCATCTTCTCTATAGATTTATCTGAATTAACAAGGATAAAAGTGAAAATGAATGGGTAAAAAGTGAATTTTGAGATATCTATTAGACTTTTTGAGCTATTTAGGAGCTCTAGAACTCCTCCCAAACAACTAAAACTCATTTTTTCTCTTTCCGTTCAATCAGGAATGAAATCAAACACACAAATGATGTTCTAACATAGCACAGTAAAAATTTTATGACAGTTACCAAAAATACAGAATTGCTCCATATGTTCCGAAAATGATTCGCAGGCTTTACACAATTAATTTTTTGGCTTCTATATCATTACATTGCACCTTATTCATCAAAATCTTGGTCTGACATCATTTTATTAGACTCAGAAATCACATTTTAATGTGTTTAACTTGGTAAAATTGTGTTTTCTCTTAACACACCTTCGTTTCTCCACTTCCTCTAAATTATTTCTTTCCCGATTCAATCAATCGGTTCAAGTGATACATCATTCTACAGAGGGATTTATTCTTTTTACTTTAGTTTCATTCCTAGGGGGGGCATGATCACACTTAAATCAATCAAATTCTTTCTCAAAACAACATTAAAACAACTTCATCATAAAAAAAGACTAAAGGCATGACAAATCCTTAACTAAGTCAGGACTGTTGGATTGAAGACCTCAGTTCTCACAAGCTGGATATCTTATGTCTACCTCTTTTATATTCTTATTAAGCTCCTGGAAGATTTGTACTGACCTTTGTTTCATCAAGTTTGGAGTCAGTATTATCAATTTTTGGACGGCAACCAAGTTTAGAATTGGTATCTTTAAAGATCTTTTCTTATTGACCTTTGTTCGATCAAGTTCAAATTCAATTCTACCAGTTTAATTGAATCAAGTGCAATATTGATCTCATCAGGCATTTTGTTTGATCAAGTGCAAAGTTCTCAAACTTTCTGAAGTCAACTTCAAAACTTTCTTTGAATCTATGTGCCTCTCGCACATCAATTCAAGGAGGGGCAAATGTAACCACCATAATTTGGTTTTCTTTGACCATAAACCCTATTTTATCTAATTATGATCATACCCCTAATTATGTCAAGACAATTCTTCAATTCATTGGCATAATTCATTTAAATCAAATTTAATCTCCTAAGTGATTTAATCACTAAATTACATTAATTGCCTTAGCCAATTAAATCAAATAAAATCAATTCAACAAAAAAAAATCAAAAACATGGCTAAAGTAATTAATAAAAAGAATTAAATAAATCCTAAATTACATTTCCATTTGTAAAAAGGGAAAGTCAAATCCCTAACCAATGGGAGTTAAATCACTTGGATCACCTCACATGGATCACCAAAGATTCAATCTACACCTCTCTTCCACTTTCAATCCTAACCTCTCATTCACCAAATTCTTCTATAAATAGAATGAATTTTAATCTCAATGGGCCCCTAATTTGAGTTTTCAATTTGCAAACTTATGTTTCTAGTATTCTTAGAGATATTCATGCATTTTAGATTAATTCTTCATTTGCATTGTTATAATCTTCAATCTTAGAACTTAAAATGAACATTTCCTGAGCCTTTAGACTAATTTAATTTGAATCTTCCATTCTAAGTTGCATATGTCACTGATAAATGCATAATCTGAGGGAAATTATAGAATTATTCACACTCCTCTTAGATAGGAAGCAATAAGTCAATTTTAGTGATTGATTTGCTTGCTTATTCCTTATTTTTCACTAATATAATGACTTATTGATGTGTTGTGTTGTAGACAATAGGTACACAAATAACACACACAACGAGATGTTAACGGTTAAGTTCTAAAAATTTAGAGATTACGCCCCAGCTGTCAACTAACCGCCATACTAGGTTGCCAGATGCTTACGGTTAAGTGCCAAACATTCTGAAATCACACCCAGTAGTCAACTAACTACCACACTAGGTCGCCAGATGCTAATGGTTAAGTACCAAAATTTTTAAGAGCACTCCCCAACCATCAGATCTGGATCAAGATAAAGGGTCAGCGCGTAATCTCAAA
The DNA here is from genome assembly GCA_018584345.1 of Thuja plicata. Taxonomy (NCBI): domain Eukaryota; kingdom Viridiplantae; phylum Streptophyta; class Pinopsida; order Cupressales; family Cupressaceae; genus Thuja; species Thuja plicata. Next base: position 2,510,774 of record MU223154.1, read on the forward strand.
ACAAACTCAGGATTAAGAGAAACATTCTGGGATTCAGAGTCTAGGTATATCTCTCAATCCCCAAATAAACTGTGGTCAGGGTAGGGTCAAGGTTGACTTTATCCTGAGATCTAGACACTAAATTTATCTCACAATCTCCATATCTAACCAGGGTTAGCGCCAAAATTTAGAGACTTAAAGACAAGCTTATCTCGTGATCTCCAGATAACCCAGGGTTAAGGATGAGACAAGGATGAGTTTATCCTGAGATTTAGAGACTAAGGCTTGTCTCCAAGTCTCCAGATAAACCATGGGTTAAGGACAAAATTCAGAGACTTAGAGACTAAGTGATCTCCCAATCTCCAGATAGACCATGGTTGAAGCATAGTTCTCAGGCTAGTTAAAAGGCAGTGAACCAACACTTGACAAGTGATAGATTCTGGTGAGTTTTGGGAGTAAAAATGCATAAAAGGAGATTAAACAAGACAAAGAAATGTGCAGGATTTAAAAGATAAAAGAATTAAAAGGACTATAGTCTGTGCAAAAATATCAAACGGGAAAATAAATTCAAATATGCATAGAAAACGTATATCAAATGAAAAAATTGAAATAATGTGCAAGATTAAAGCATTAAAACTTCATAGTTTTATTATATAGTCTTTTGCAATATTTAATATTTCAAGCTTGAAAGAGAAGCATTCGCGGCAGGATTTTTCTCAGAGAATGAAATCAGATTTTGAAGATGCCTGGAATCAAATTGGCTAAGGATGATGATTGCAAAGAGGAGGCATTTTTAGAATCAAAAGGAGGTCATATTTTTGGGAGAAGAAGATATTTTCTTGGAACAGATAGGTGTCGGTTACTGAAATTGATTTTTTGATTCTATATAAATCTCTTCTTCTCAATTGTACATGGATGGTGAAATTAACACTACTGGGAAGTACTTCTGATTTTTGAGTCTTGCCCTTCTAAATTCTTTGTCTTAAAATCTACTGAATCAAATATCTTTTAAATGAAAAACAATGGAATCCTTGTTCAATACTTGTCGATGTCTATGTGTCTTGTATTGAAATCTTGTATGTTAATCTGTAAGGCATTTTAATGTACTACTTTTAAAGTAGTTGTGAGTTATTTTTTTGAGTTTATTTCAAGGAGGGAGTAAATATTAGAGACAAATTATGAGGGTTCAAGGTTTGTACATGAATTTGATGTCTAGGTGTTGGAGTGAAAAGAGTTATTTTTAAGGCACTTCAATTGGTTTTAGTCTGTTTGGAGTTAGAGGTTTTTCTATGGATGTGTGTTTATTTGACTCTGTTACCTAACAGAAAAGGAACTGGTCTTTTCTGGTTATGCAGGTCTCATCATCAAATTCATAAAATTGAACAATCTTTTCCTTCCCTATTTAAGAGCATGGATGATTATAATCTGTATTGAATAGTATAGATATTGTTGGTGATTCAATAAAGAACTGAATCCAATAGGTTAGTCTACCTGATCCTCTGTATTTGAAGAGAAGAAGGATGAGAATCCTTAATCCAATATAGGATTCACTATGAAGTAGTGTGTTTGAAGATAGGTAAACCTGCCTCAGTCTTTGGAGCTCAAAGTGTAGAAGGATCATATCCTTTTTAATTAGCCTTTTTCCCTTCCCATCTATTGTTGGGTTAGAGAGAGTTGTAGATTTGAGTTCTTCTGCAATTTGAAAGAAAAAGTGCTAATAAAATGGTGACTCTACTGGGGATGTGAATAGGAATTTCATAATTTGTAAGGTTTTAGTTGAGCATGCTCCTTGCCTTAATGATTTTTAGTCCAGTTAAGTCTGTCCAATATTGCATAGAGTTGAGAAGTTATATTTCATGTTATGGGGTTTGAAGGATATTTTTTTGTGTCTGAGATATTTTTTCCAGCAATTCATATCTTGTGAGGAGTTTGTTTTATCTTGTAAAGGTGATTTTGCAAAGGTTTTGTCCTTGCAAATTGTCATAATAATATTTCCCAACTTGTATTGGGTGGCGAATCCAATCTCTGCAACAGTGCTGAATGAAAAGTTTATTTCAAATAAATGCAAGATGAGAAAAATAGTCACAAGATCTTGAAGTGAAGCAACATCCCAAAGAAAAGCAGGGTTAGCTTCCAAGTTTAAAAGGAATGAATTCCAATGGAGGAATCAATGAACATGCAGTGCTCCCCCATTATGAAAATAAGAATGTTTAAATGTAAGGTTTGAAGAAAATTTTAGTTGGGTTTATGTCTCAGCTATTCAAGTTTTCTGTCCTCCAAAAGGAGGTGGTGAATCTACAAAAGACTTAGTGGAAAGTGTGAAGTTAACTTTAGATTTAGTAGTTTGAAACCACTACAATTGATGGCAGGTATTTTACTTTTCATTGGATAGTTATTGATCCATAAAAATTAATTGTTAAAATTTTCCCTATTAAGTGATATCAGCACTAGTTGAAAGGGAAAAGTGTTGAAATATTGGTTGCATAATATGTTTCCATTAGCTTCAACTTTCATGTTTGGTTGTAGTATGAAAATTGTTTGAAAATTTTGATCAGGCTCTTCACGGTCAAATTGAAATGTTTATGAAGGCATGTGGGAGTGTACTTTGATTATTTCCAGCCTTGTGTTTGTTCAAGTGTAACCATGTCTGATAAGATGTTATAGCAGTGTAGTAGACAAAGTTTTAGCATTAAGTTCTATCCACCTCTAAATTTTGAAGGCATTTGTGGTTACCCAAATTCTTTTCCATCCGAAATTAGAGAAAAATTGCCAAGATTGAGTGGTGGGAGAGAGGAAAATGCTGAAAAGCATTGTATAAAATTCATGGACTTAATGGAGGATTTTGATATTGAATACAAGGACAACATTATTAGGTTTTTTATTTAGTCTTTGGTAGATGATGCAAGGTATTGGATTTTTTTCTTGCCGGAATGTTCTATCTCTTCATGGGAAGAGTTAAGATCGTCTTTTATTGAGAACTTTAGTGAAAAAGTTAATCCAGTTACAGTGATAAATAATTTCATGGAGATACAAATAAAAATGGCGAGTTGGTTCCTCCTTTAAATTTCATATTTGCAAAGGTTTTGGGCCAAATCCCAATGGAGTTTAGACCAAATGATGTTGTTTGTTTGGTTGTTTTTTAAGGGGCATTTGGTAAAAAGATGAGCTACTTGTTAAGAGATAAAAAGCCCAAAACCTTGCATCATGCTTTTATGACAGTAGTAGATATTGAGAATAATTTAAGGTATGGAGTCATCCCAAGGGGTTTTTCATCTACTAGTGATCATTTTCATAATGTATCAAATGCATTAGATAGGTGTGGATCAAGAAATGAAGACCGATGTCAAGATATTTTCATGCCTACTGATTTTAGTAACCATGCTTTAAATTATGTTTTGTTAGAGTAGTCGAGTATTGCTAATAATTAAATTAGTTAATTATTAGTTTATCTACTCTTTGCTTAAGTTAGACTCAGGAAGTTTCTATTTTCTAGAAGTTTCCCCTTTTAGGGTTTCGGTATCCTTTATAAGGATTCACCGCCTTGTCTTTCATACAGAGATTGTATTGTAATTTCATTAGTGTTAATAGAAGCTTTTTTCTTGCACAATGATTTTCCTGTCTCTGGCCTATCGGCCGCCATAGCTTTCTCTCTTCTGTCTTGCTTCTTCTCGTGACAGTGTTTGCATGTAGGTTTCTTGGGAAGATTTGATGGTTATCAAATCCTAACATGGTATCAGAGCCATCTTGCTGCCGGCTGTTCGTATTCTGTTGAAGCATACAGGCACTGAGGGTTTCAGAGGTTTTTTCTGGCATTCTTTATAGGTTCTGGGGAGTATTTGTTTTTTGAGGCACTTTGGACCAAAACCGACCTCACGGTTGCGTCCAGAAGGCCCAAAAACCCTATAATCCATATAAAGTTTGTCCATTTTGGACACCGGGGCCTCTGGAAAAATTTTCTTGCCCTCCCAAGGGCCGTACGGATGAGAAAATTAAAAAAAAAATTAAAAAATCATATTTTTAAATGATTTTTTGTTTTTTTTAAAAACGCGCAGTGTTTTAAAAAATGCGCGGCTCGCTCACCACCGCCACCAGCGGCCGCCGCTCTGCGGCCACCAGCAAACCCCGGCCCGCTCCCCGCGCCACCGCAGCTTTCTGCGGCCCACGCCGCTCCTTTCACCGTGGCCCCCCGCCGCCCGCCGCCCTCCGCGGCCCCCGCCGCCCTACTGCCCGCCTCCCGCCGCCCCTGCAGCCCGCCTCTCCAGCCCACTGCCCGGCCCCGCACTGCACCACCCGGGTTACCGCCTCCGCGCCACCCGGCCTCAGCTCAGCCGGTGGCGGCGCCTTTTGCCAGCCCCCGGGGGGCTTATATTAATAGCGCGCGGTCATATGAGGACCAGGAGCCATGTTTTAGCCCCCGGCGCACGCCATGCGCCCGGGGGCTCAATTTTTTTAGCCCCTGGGGCTCTTTTCTTTCTTTTTGGGGGTACCTGGGCCTTTTTCGCTCTATAGGGAGCATACGGGGGTATTTTTCTGACTTTCATATACCGTCGGAAAGCTCTTTCCGAGAAATTTCTGATGATGGAGGTTAGGGTTTTTGGTTCCACTGTTTTGATAGTGATTTTTGCTGTTGAAGTCTGATGTCTCTTTTTGCCTTTCGGGAGTCATATCTGGCTCATCCGGACTCCTTTTTCGGCAAACAAGATATCGTCAGAAAGCTGGTTCAGTGTGCTATGCAGTGGCATAGGTTATTTTTTCAGATTCTACTCTGGGTTTTCACTCCTCCGTGTTTGGCAGTTTATGCCCTCTGGTGGATTGCTTGGTTCTACAGGTCCTAGGATCTCTTCTTCTGAGATCATAGCTCACTATTCTTTCTGACTTCTGAGCTTGCATGCTCATTCTGATGCATTTTTTTCTGTAAATGCACTGAGATAAAGTGCCTTCTTCTGCATTTTTGGATCTTGTACACCTTGTTCATTTTTTGTATTCGCACTGTGTTATAAAGTGCCATGGGGGGTTATGATGCATTTGCCACTTTAGGCGCATCCAATTTTATCAAGTGAGCGTACCTTCCATGATATTAGCCCATGTAGTGTGTCTGTGACACCGCCCTTTATCCTGTGTGTGTGCTTCTGTTGCATTGTTGGTGTTCTTGGTTCTTATTCTGCAGCTATTTCTGGTACTGCATTTCAGTGTTCCTATCACCTCTCCCAGTTTAGCATTATGGGGGGGGTTCACCTATTGGTTTTATTGCTTCCTGGTTTGATTGATCAGCTCTTCAGACATTTGTCTTCTCTACCTGGTCATGCACTTCAGTGGGGGTTCTAGCAGTATCTTCTGACAGAGTTTTCAGACATGCTTCAGAGATGCTTCTTGCTCTTTTCTTGTTCCTTTCTCTGGGACACCTTTTTCCCTAGATTGAAGGCTCTATTTCCTTCATCTAGTTTGCTTTCTTGTTTGGGTACCTGATCAGGCCTAGTTGCCGGGACCCATCTTTCCTGCTTTCTGCAGTAGTTTAGCTTTTTTGCTTCTCCCTAAGCTACACTTAAGGGGGGGTGTTAGAGTAGTTGAGTATTGCTAATAATTAAATCAGTTAATTATTAGTTTATCTACTCTTTGCTTAAGTTAGACTCATGAAGTTTCTATTTTCTAGAAGTTTCCCCTTTTAGGGTTTCAATATCCTTTATAAGGATTCACCGCCTTGTCTTTCATACAGAGATTGTATTGTAATTTCATTAGTGTTAATAGAAGCTTTTTTCTTGCACAGTGATTTTCCTATCTCTGGCCTATCGGCCACCATAGCTTTCTCTCTTCTGTCTTGCTTCTTCTCGTGACAGTGTTTGCATGCAGGTTTCTTGGGAAGATTTGATGGTTATCAAATCCTAACATGTTTCAACACAAAATATGAGTGAAGAATTTATTTAGCAAACATCAGATGCCCCTCATATTGATGTGAGTATGGTTAGTAAATAATTTTGTAATGTTCTTAAGGAAAAGATAGATTTATACAACGAATACACACCTAATAAATTGGAAACTAGTTATTTTAGTAATAACTGAGAGGGGGGGGGGGGGGGGGAANGGGGGGGGTGAATCAGTGGACTCAAAAATTAATCCTTAAATAGACCCTTGAAAATTATAACCACAAATTATGTCTCTAGTTATCATCTGTCCTACAAGATGAATGCCTTGAAATACTTTTATCAAATTTCTACTTGTTAGATTGCTTTGTAAATCTCTCTTTAGTATGATTACCAATAAGTAGTTAACTATTAACCGAAACATAGTAAATATGTAGAGTATACTGATAAATCTAGAATTGCATATGTGAAATGTAAAACACTAAAGTAATGAAACATAAAAACATAACACATGGATTTTTAATGTGGAAACCCTATTAAGGGAAAAACCATTGGGACCGATACCCCAAATTTTCACTCTTCTAAAGTGAGATTTGTTAGGAGCCGGCATCTAATGCTACCATCCTTGATCAAACACTCACTTGGCCTGTCAATAGGTATCGGGCATATCCAATGCTACTTTTATGATCAAACCTTTTTTATACTCCTTGGGATGTATCTCAATTGTAAAATAATTTTGATTCCTTCTCGGTTAAGAGACTTGATGCTTCAATGGTTAAACTAAAACACTAATGATCTGTTCATACATACAACTCAATTGTAGATTTTCAGATCTATTGTAATTCCATTACCTCTCTAATCAATATAATAAATTCTATACCTTTGCTCAACACTGTTTTTCTCTGTAATGTTGTCTCATTGTTCATAGGTGTCTATAGAATCTAGCTCTTTCTCTAGCTTGTTGATCATGACTGAATGAAGACTTTCTTCTCCTTCAGATTTTCTTTTGCATCTTTCCTCTTCTCTTTTTCACACTTTTCCCCCATTCATAATGAATTGGGCTTGTCTCTTTATAGACATGATTTACCTTTTCTTGGCTTTCTTGATTCTTCACGTGATCCACAATTCTCTTCAATAGATTTAAAGAAAACTCTAGTTTTATCTCAAAGATATCTTCTTTCCAACAAGATAAATCAGTTTAAATCAATTACTTATTTCTGGCTTTATGTGGATGATTAAAACAATGATAAGTATCTGTTAAGTCTATTTATAGCTCTTGACAGCTAAGCATTTTATCATTTTCTGAACTCTCTATTTTGTCGGTCAACACTTCAGTTAGTCATCGATGATAACTGACTGTTCTATTAGTGTGACTTCAGTTGTCATCGGGATCTCTGTCCTTGTCTTTTCTGTCGGGCAACACTATAATTATTTCCTTCGGGTTACTCTATGCTTTTCTCGTCAGGCAACACTATGACTTTGCTTGTCGGTAATGCTAAGCATTGGCTTGTCGGGTAAAACTATGACTTTTCTATTTAACTATGTCCATCAGCATGCACTCCGTCGGTGTATACAGTCACTTTGTGAATACTTGACTTATATGCATTACTGATAGCATAGCCTTTGATTCATTGGTTCTTTGAAGTCTTTGGTAGTATTTCCATGACCATACATATTATATCAAGTTGACATCAATGACAATACAATACATTAAATGATTTAATGCCTTGCATGATCATCAACTTAAAATCTTCAAACATTCAATCAGTTACATGTCATCAATCTCTCCCTTTGGCATTGATGGAAACATGCTACATTATCATACTATTTTATTGCTAATACAATATGAAATATACAGTTTCATCAAGCTTTCCTAATGTAACTATTACAAATGTATGGCTTTCGGTAAGCTCAAATAGCTTTGATTTGATTCTTGCAGCTTTCTATCTATCTTCAATTCCTTCAATGGATAGATGTAGAATTGTTCTTTCTCTGATGTGATGTGCTATGTCAAACTCTCTCCCTCTGACTATTCTCCTTTCTTGTGATGTCTCTTGTCAGTAATTCTTTCTCTTTGTGTGTACTCTCCCTTTGGATACTTCGATGGATATGATCTCTCCCTGAGTTGATAATGGATATAATCTTTCTTTTTATCAGTATGATAATGAGATATCTCTCTCCCTTTGATAGAAATGCCAAAAAAACATATTTGTCAAACAAGCTTTTGACAGTGATGCCAAACAGATCCTTTCTATCCATAATATATTCCATTAATTTCCCAATCCATCAGTAATAACTATTGTGCTTGGAGTAGATAAATACCTTGCTATATATAGATGTATCATTGAAGTCCATCTCTCTACTTGCATCAACATGAATGATATTCTGATAATATATAGGCTAATGCAGCCTTCTAGTCAGCTTACTGACCAGTAGACAAGGGTCTAACCCCTAGTCTCTTTCTCAAGTACTCAAATACATCCTTGGGCAGTGGCTTGGTGAAGATATTAGCCAATTGTTCCTTTGATTGCACATACTCAAGTATCACCTCCTTTTCCTGAACTTGTTCTCTCAAATAATGATACTTGATGGCAATATGCTTTATTTTAGCATGCATGACTAGATTCTTGAAAATGTTTATTGCACTTTTATTATCACAATAGATAATTAATGGTTCTAAAATTATCATATGCATACCTTCCAGTAACTGTTTGATCCATGCAATATTTGAGCAATTTGCAACAGCAACAACAAACTTTGCTTCTCCAATAGATTGAGAGATGCATCCTTGCTTCTTGCTAATCCATGTGACAAGTTTGTCACCCATAAAGAGTGCTCCTCCAGTTGTGCTCTTCTGGTCATCAATATTTCTAGTCCAATTAGCATCGATAAAGACCTTAAGTTCAAATTTTACTTCTCTTCTATACCATAAGCCATATTCCTCGGTATTCTTCAGATATCTTAGGATTCTTTTTACAGCAGTCATATGTGATTCTCTGGGATTAGCAACAAATCTCTCAACTATTCCTACTGCATGTGCAATATCTAGTCTAGTGTGTACAACATGCATGAGTTTTCCAATCATTGATTTGTACAAAGTTTGATTTACCTCTGATGACTTGTCCTCCTTTTTTATCTTACAACCAGTTGTCATCAGTGTTCCAACTAGTTTGGACTCTTCCATCTTGAATATTTTCAGTACTTCTTTGACGTATTTAGATTGTGTAATGAAAATACCTTCATCTTATTGCATGATCTATAGACCAAGAAAGAAATTGATCTCTCCAAACATAGACATCTCAAACTCTTTTCTCATTTCATTTTCAAATGATTTGCCTAGCATATCATTGCCTCAAAATATGATGTCATCAAAAAATATCTCAGCAATCAAAATGTTAGCATTAGTATCTTCCTTCAAGTAAAGATTACTATTTTCACTATTCCTTACAAATCCAATACTTCTAAGATAGGAATGAAATATTTCATACTAGGCTCGCGGTGCTTTTTTCAATCCAAACAGGGGTTTGTGTAGTCTACATACCATGTCCCTCTTGTCTGGATCAACAAACCCTTCTTGTTGTTCAATGTATACCTCTTCTTCAAGTATTCCATTTAGGAATGTAGACTTGACATCCATTTGATATACCTTGAATCCTTTATATGCAACATAAGCAAGTAATATTTTTACTCCTTCTAGCCTAGCAATGGGTACAAAGGTCTCTCTATAGTCAATTCCTTCTTCTTGTGCATACCGCTTGCATACTAGTCTTGCTTTATTTCTGGTGACTTATCCATTCTCATTTAGTTTATTCCTGAATATCCATTTTGTACCGATGACATTCTTCTCATCTGGTCTCAGTACAAGTGTCCATGTCTTGTTTTTCTCTATCTTCTCAATCTCCTCATTCATAGAGCTTATCTATTCATCATTATCTAGTGCAGCATTGACATATTTGGGCTCATAATCACAAATAAGACATCTTGTATTTAGAGACTTACTTATGGTTCTCATACCAGCCTTTTTAACTCCTAGATCTGCCAATAGAATCAACAAGTCGTGAGGAATAGTTAATTCTCACTGACACACCTCATAGAGAGGAGGAGAAAGAAAAGGAAAGTCCTCGGCACATTACTTTGGACAATGTTGAATAAATGGAGACAATTGATTTGAACAAATTTATGGATGATCTTGACATTCAAGACATCACAAATTATCACTCTGATAAAGATCCACAAAAGAAAGATGATGTAATATTCATAACACTCAAGGATCAGGGAATGCAACAAGAATTGAAGACATCAGAGGATAAAGATATGAATGTTTTTGATGAGACAAAGCATGACACATCAGTCATGGACTTAACAGAACCAGACCCTGCAGAGCTCTTACAAAAAGATGAGGATGTCACCGCTCAAAAAGATCAAATCGACGAGAAGAACACCACTCTAGACAAAGCCCAAGCTAGCACACAAAGCAATATGCCTGTATTAATGAAGGAAATCAATATACTAGAGGGTAATCATGGATCTACTGTAGAGGACACAAGCACACCCAAGCACAAGGGTGATTCTGAAGAAAAAGACACCATAGATAATATCGAAGACAAAACTACAGAACAAGTTGCAACCGACGATCAGAAAGATAAATCTATTGATCAAAATAGAGAAGAAACACAAAAAGTAGAAGAGGACAATCAGATAGATAAGAGTGAAGAAGAAAATAAAGGTGAGATGGAGAAGAAAATAGAAGAAACATCTACAGAGACACCCAAGGTTGATGGAGAGACATCTTCACCAAACTGACAGGTACACTCCGAGTAGAAAACCCAAGAAGCATCATCAACAAAACCTTCACCAAGCACTTCAGAGAGGAAAAATGAACTAGCAATGGTAGTTCATACATATGCATCCCCACAAGTCTCAAAGAAGAAGAAGAAAAATCATAAGAATCTAGTAACTTTGGATGAAATCATTGAGATTCTAGTTTGTGATCCAAGGACATTGGATCCAACTGAATTGACCAAGTATGCAAGACTCTGTGACAGAAAAGCAATGCAAGACAAACTAAAGAAATCCACAAAGGAGGAAAAGGTACTGGAAGTAGCAAGAGGTATACTTTAGAGAATAGTATCAAATGTAGATGTTGATCAGACAACCACATTGCTTGATCAACTAGTGGTTCTCACAGAGGCAATCACATCTTAGAGCATCAATGCTGAGAAGTTCATGGAAGAAATACTTGAACAAAAGTATGAGTTCAAGCTTGCAGAAAAGATAAGTGAGGAATTGGCATTGAAAAAGGTAAAGCTTTCTAAATTGGTGAGCACAATTGATCCAATCATCTCAAAATCTATTACTTTGATACAAAAACTATGCACACTTGATCAACTCACATAGGAGTATACTGACCAGATAGCACAAATTGATGTTGATCTTCAGACAAGTGCACAAAGTCTCACAAATAGTAAAGAGGAAATAAAATTGCACTATAAGAAACTCAAACATGCTTAGGAAATTGAGACAGGACATACAGATTGCGGAGAAGAAGTACAGAGATGAGGTAAATGAGCTCCAAGCTTCGCTCTTACCGACACTTTCACTACTGCAACAACATGTGACAGAGGCAAACACACTAATTTCCACCCTAGAAATGTATGTCCTAGACAACATTTATGATATGCATGCAATGCTAGAGCTAGAGCACATGGTACTAGAACTACTGAAAGAAAAATGGGAGAAATTGCTCAAAGATATCAAAATGACCCATTCCCATATTCTTGACACATTGTAATTTACACATTTTTGTCACAATTTTTGGCATCTTATAAGTTGTACATTTTTGTCATGAGTATCAAATAAAGGGGGAAATGAAATGTACAGTTTAGTTAGTATAAAGGGGGAAGTGATATGAAATGATGTACAGTCAAATATTTGGAAGACAAAAGAATAGGGAATGTATAGTACAGAGGCAAGTATACATGTACATATATACTTATACTATACCGATGCATACAATTAGGGGGAATCATATAATGACAAGGACATAGAAATGGTGTACATACTAAATACTTTAGTATTATGCACATATCAGTTTTTGATACTAATGTCAAAGGGGGAGATTGAAGGCATTATATTTTTCCATTAGTATACACAAGGAAAAATGTGATCTACACCATTGGTTTACACTACACTAACAGACAGGGCACAACACTACCTGACACCAAGGTTACCCGATACTACCAAGTTCATAGCATCTTGACAAACACAATTTAGTGTTACTCGATGACAAAAAGGTTAAAGGAACCCAACGAGTAACAATGGTGTAACTCGACAGAACAATAAAGAGCGGAACCTGACAGATGAAGGGAACCTGACGATCAATTCAACAAAGGAATGCTGAAAGACTTTTAGTTCAACTCGATGACCAAGGAACCGACAGCCAGTTACATCCCACAAAAATTGGATCTAACTTTCCACGTCAGATAAATCACTAATGTTGTATATATAGCTTCTTGATTTGTTTTTAAAACCATTATGTGCGGAGGAAGAAATGTAATTATTATTGTTTTAATTAGTTTTACTAATTTAAAACATGCAAACTAAAGATCAAGGTCAAGTTGTAAACCTTGGATCTAAGAGTTAACATTGTAATGTGTGATTATAATATAGGTCAATACTTGTATAAATAGATGCTCAATCTATTGTGAACATGTTGTTGTTTGATGAAGATTGTAGCCACGAAGAGAATCTAAAGACCAGACAAAATATTTCATGCATAAGGACAGAAAAGAATCAAATCAGTTTCAAGAACAAGAACACAGGCTATTGACGAGTAGAGAAAGGTATTAATCAGTCACTTAAGGTGATATTATTAGTATGAGAGCTTTAATGGATCTGTAATCAGAAATTTTAGATTGCACATAGTCAAGTCAATCATATGTACTCATTCTAACAGGTGTAGTACACTTAAGGAATCCTTTCAAGAAAGGTGGACTTAATAGTCCTATTGTAAATCTCTTAACTGAGTGCACACTTAAATACATGTTTCTAAAGCTCTTAACAAAGTAGAGCTTAACCGGTCTCCACCATAATACTCCTAATGGGTATATCATTAGAAGTGATAAATTGTAAGCCTTTACCGCTCCCTTCCATTCTGCAAATATTGAAGTTTTGTGGGTGCCATCCCCACCACAATTTTTACTTCCTAACAGGAGTTTTCTATGATATCATATCTTGTGTTGTGTGTTTATTAATATGATGAATGTTTGTATGAATTTTGCAAACAATTAAAGATTATGAATTAATACTACATGAATAAGAAAGAACAACATTAATGGTCGGTAATACAGTAATGAATGATTACTAATGATGAATGGTGAAAAGAGTTAAAAGTTTTAGAGGTACTGATTCACCCCTCACCTCTCAATACTACTTCCCATTAATCCCAACAATTTATTCCAATTTTGGGACTACAGAGATAAATTGTTTGCAGTCAAATGTGGAAAGTAATGAGGGGGCAGGTGTTTTGTCAAATGATGATTTTGAATCCCCAAATGAGGAAGTTCTATCAGACTTTGTTGATGTTGAATCTAGTTATGAGAGTGATTTTGAATCAGATTATTCTATTGACTATGTTGACTATTATTCTGGTGATGAAATCAATGAATATCAAGACATTGAAGATGAATCCATAATTGATAATGTTTCAATTCAGTCTGTGGATTTTTCTTCTTTTCAACACAATAATGCAGATTTCTTATCTCAGTTTGAGGAAGATTTCTGTGAATAGAAAAGTGATGAATATGATGAAGATGAAATTTTTTGTGGGCATTCCTTTGAATGAAAAGATATGAGCCAATAAGTTTCAATCCTTGTTTCCAATAAGGAACTATTTGAGGAAGAGGATTCATAGAGCCATAATGGCCCTAATTTTTGTGAAGATAAATTAATGGTCTATATGCAGCCTTGTGAAAAGGAGGAAAACTTATCATGTGTTGGGAATGATTGTGAAGATGTTGATTTTGTCTAAAATAATGATGAATTATTTTTCTTCAGATAACAATGATGATAACATTGATTTTTCAATTTGTATGCTTGCATCCTATGACTTGTCTTGTGAAGTTGTTGACTCTAAAAGGAATAAGGATTTTAATGAACCAAAGTATGAGACTATGGTATTTAAATTTTTTTTCAAAAGTCTTCCAATGTGTAAATTTCCAGACTTAGATAACATTATGCCAACTTATCAAATGGATAGTGTTTCTATTCATGGTGGTCCCATAAATGAGTTTCGTAATGTAGAAGATGGTCTTAGTCATGAATATGAAATTATGGATGCTCTAGACCATGACAATGGAAATGAAATTGTTGTTGGAGGGTCAATGTCAGATTTCTATAAAATAACTTAAGAAAGTTTTCAAGAAATTATTTCCTATGATATTGTTAATGGTATGGAACCAATTTTTTTTCAAGAGGAAGTTACTAATGCTGATAATATCTCCTATAACAGTGGTTTATGTCAAGGAGATGTGTGCCAAGATAAGAATATATACAATGAACTACTTGCTTATTTATTGGAACCACATTTTGAAATGTTTTATGTGAAGCTGAAAGAGGATTCATAATTTACATCAGATTATTTTCTTCAACTAGAGGTATGTTCATTTTTGCAAGAATGGGATGCAGAAAGTGTTGACTTTTTTTTAAAGATGTTGAAATGAATCAACAAGGACATATCAACTATCAGATAGAAAGTGAGTCTTTTATTTTTCAAGTCCATCTTGTTGATTTTTATTGGAATGAACTAAACCTAAAGTCACAAGTTGTAGTTCATCATGATTCGCTAGAGTTCTTCTGTGATATGCATAGAGTTGAATTTGAAAATTTTCCCTTTGAAATCCAAGCATGTGCTGAAGTAAGTCAGCATTTGTCCAGCTATGTGATGGAGTTGGAATCTATGTCTTCTTGGTTGGTTAAAAATTTTAAAATATGTTATAGCCTTATATTTCATAATGATCAACACAGTCAGTACCTTTTTTATTTCCCAATTCATATTGACAGTAAGGGTACTAATTATTTTATATGTGATATGTTGAAGATTTGTGGTAGTGTGTTGGATCAGGCATATGAAAGTTATGATTTTAGTTTACCTTTGATGCATGGAGATGAGAATCCAATTTTAAATAGGGGTAAGGGTTGATTTCAATTGAGAAAGGGCTTGAGGTTTTTGTAAATGATTTATATATTTGTGTATTCACTTTTCTTTCAATCGTGTGGTGTGTTTGCTTTCAATAAGGATTCCCAATTTTTGAAAAGTGAAAAGAGAAGAGAAAAAGATCTAATTTGATTTTTGGGGTGGTTTTCTTCTACCAATAATTCTAAATTCTCTGCATTCCTACATGGGGCATGTTTCCCCAGTTAGAGCCACTGTTGGGACTCAAAAATGCAACAAGGGTTTTTGAGTACCTTGTTAATCTTTTGCATTTTGACCCCCTATAATTACTTTTTGTGCCTATTTGCCTGGATGAATTTTTGAGGTCTACCATGCATGTCAGGTGTTCATTACCCTTGTTTTGACATATGAAGACATCCCAGGCCATCAAATTCAAGTTTTGAGTTTTTTCGTGATGTCTTATTTTGAGCACTTGTCTAAATCTGCTTTTGCCGCCGAAGTGTCATTTTGTTGTAGCAGGCCTAGTTTTCCTTTGAATAACTTGTGTTATTTTTAGTTTCATGGACCACCACTTTGGGAGTGTTTAATATGTATATCAGAGAGCTTATGTTTCAAAAACCAATCCATTTCGAGCCCACTTGATAGGTTTTTGAATCCCCTAAAGTTGGTTATCCAGACTTGTCTTGTTTCTCTATTTTTCCCAGAATGCTGAGTAGCCTACTTTGAGCTCCTACAAGTTGCACCCAGTTCAAGATCTTGAAGAAATGACTATTTCCTCATATTGAAAACCTAGAAATGTACTTCTTTGGAAATTTTTAGACTATGGGCAATCCATTTATCCACTTTTCCAACCCCATTCCAAATCTAATTTTTGCATTTTCACTGAGTTTGAGTTTAGAAAATTGTTAAGTGGCTTACTTTGAGAAGAAATACCGATTGATCAGTTGATCATCAGAGCGAGCTGATTGAATTTCTGCATTCTTTGTATGAAAATGAATCCATTCTTAGAGTATCAAACCATAAGAGTTTCTCTTGATAGGTTTGTGGAATCAAATCCAAAAGTAATTTATGCAGATTGATATTGTTGACAGAATTGATTTTACAGGATACTCATTTTCAGAGGGTTATAGCCTCTTTTCAAGCACTTTTTTTTAGATTCCATTTATCGATATGCTCTCCTTGTATCTGATTGTACTACCTGGATCAGTGGTTGAGTCTCAAAACATGGTTTGATATTTTTGCAAAAGTGAATCCAAAGTTGGTTTACATGTGTTTTAACCAGTGCATTTGCAATTTGTAAAAATGGTCAACTTGGGAGATTAAAATATCTCACCTCCAAAAACATCGTGGAGATATGTTTTCACATAATGATAATAAAAATGAAAAAATTCATATCTTCTGGATTTGAGAGCTCTGGGAAGTCTTCTAGTCAGTTTTTAAAACTAGTTCCAGAGGCTAGATGTTGTTAATAAAATTAACTTGCAGAATTATAATGAATTGTTTGTAATGGACGCCAGTTCGATGCTTCATGGTCCAGGTTGCACGATAGATCAAGTTTGGTTTTTCAAAGATGAAATTGGATTTTAGTAGGGCAATCCTCAAACCCGCGTCTTAGGGACTTGTCGTTTACTTGTGAAGTCCAGTGTTCAACTTATGTGGTCTTAAAAGTATTCAATTATTTAAATTATTTTGTAATTTAAATAATAGTACTTATGGATACATGCCAATGAAGATGACTGTGGGAAAAATGTGAAAGCATGGACAAGAGGCATCAATTGTAGAAGCATTGAAACAGTGCATGAACATTACTTAGAGCATAGCATTATTATTGTTGAAAAAAAGAGTATAATGCAAAACGCCAAATGTGGAAGACTAGTTAGCCAAGGTGAATGTGAAACTGTTTGAAGAGTGGCCCATGACAAATTTTATGGTTGAATACCATCATGTTGAATGGAAATATTAAAAATTTGAAGCAAATGCCAGTTAATAAGCCCTCACCATTTCAAAACAATGCAAATAAAATTTGGCATTTGTAAAACCAAAGCAAAAATCTTGCACAATGTTAGAGGGGAGCCTGCATAATATGGAAAGTAAAGTTGCATTTTAATTGAAAATGCAAAATGAAGGTGTAAAACCAAAGCCAGGGAGTTGCGCTAAAGCTTGAAGGAGCTGTGTTGAAGAGACAAACCCATGCACTGAAAGAAAATGGAAAATGAAAAAAAGCATGTACCCTGTGCATTAACGCAAAGAGTCTACGCACCAAAAAATATGGAGACCAACGAATGAAGGAATGGAGGCTAGTGCAAACATGAAGGGGAGGTTTTGTGCCAAGAACCAAAGAGGAAGCATAGGACAAAACATTAGGTTGTGCATTGCATAACAAAGGCTTGCACAGTTTTGAAAATCTAGTGCAATGAGTTGGAAAATTAAAATTCATTGAAAATTTTAAAATATGGCATGGTTTGTAAAGCCAAAGGTACAGGCCAGTCCATCAAGGGAGGGGACATTAAAATGTCTAAGTGCCAAAAAAATAGACCTTGCTGGGTAAAAACATGATAAGGCTGTGCTAAAGCCAAAGGGAAGTCCAAATAGGATGGAGGAGTCTACACAAAAGACAAAGGAGGTCCGCGCATGTTAAGTGATAGATAAATTTAAAAATCCATTTAAAATAACAAGTGTTTGTAAGTACAAAGGAAGAGATGCGTAAGAATTCATGGAGTCTGCACATGAAACTAGTAGATACAATCCTGGAAAGGTGTAAAGGGTTTTATAAAACTTTAAAATGAATGCAAAGATGCTTGTGCAAACATGCATGAAGTATGCACTAAAAACCTTAAGAAAATGCCTTGAGGAGATGAGTCTAGTCACACACAGGCACATTGTCTGACCAAATGTGTAATGAGATTTATCCCACATGCACAGGGTTTGGGTTTTTTACAAGCCTTTTATATACCAATGCTTATAGTGTAATTTGAATAAGAAGCCAAGAGGCTCCTTGTCAGGTCCCTTGGCTGGAGGAATGAATGAGGTGGTGGGCCCCATAATTTTGAGTGTCAATATGTAGGTAAGGCTTTAAAAATTAGAAGGTTTAATCCCACATTGGTGGTGGGAAGGAAAGTTTGAATGTTTAAATGGAACAACACAAACATAGTGTAATGTGAAGATGAGAAGGAGGATCTCCATGTGTGCATAGGAGGCACCTCAGTTTGTGTGCCAGATGGGTGAATTTGAAAGAAAAGTCTTTTTGGCAGGACCCGCACGTAGAGGAAGACATGACATGTGGCGGCAGGGCATGAAGTCGAAAGATGTTAACGGTTTTGTGCCAAACATTCAGGGATTACACCCCAGCAGTAAACTAACCATCGTGCTAGGTCACCAGATGCTAATGATTAAGTGCCAAACATTCTGAGATCACACCCCAACAGTCAAATCTAGATCAAGATCAAGGGCTAGTGTGTAATCTCAAAACAAACTCAGGGTTAAGAGAAACATTCCGAGATTTAGAGACTAGGTGTATCTTGCAATCTCCAAATAAACCATGGTTAGAGAAGGATCAAGGTTGAGTTTATCCTAAGATCTAACTAGGGTCGATGCCAACATTTAGAGACTGAGAGATTATCTTATCTTGTGATCTCCAGATAAACCAAGGTTAAGGATGAGTTTATTCTGAGATTCAAAGACTAAGGCTTGTCTCCAAGTCTCCAGGTAAACCATGGGTAAAGGAAAACATTCAGAGACTTAGAGACTAAGTGATCCCCCAATCTCCATATACACCATGGTTGAAGCAAATTTCTTATGCTAGTTAAAGGGCAGCAAACCAGCACTTGACAAGTGGCAAATTCTGGTGAGTTCTGGGAGTAAAAATACATAAAAGGAGATAAAACAAGACAAAGAAGGGTGCAGGATTTAAAATATAAAAGAATTAAAACGACTATAGTCTATGTAGAAATATCAAAGGGGAAAATAAATTCAAATATGCATAGAAAATGTATATCAAATGTAAAAATTGAAATAATGTGCAAGATTAAAGCATTAAAACTTCATAGTTTTATTATATAGTCTTGTACAATATTTAATATTTCAATCTTGAAATAGAAGCATTCACATAAGGATTTTTCTCAGAGAATGAAATCATATTTTGAAGATGTCTAGAATCAAATTGGTTGAAGATGATGATTGCAAAGATGAGGGAGTTTAAAAATTAAAAGGAGATTAGATTTTTGGGAAAAGAAGATATTTTCTTGGAACAAACAGATGTCGGTTGCTAAAATTGATTTTCCAATTCTCTATAACTCTCTTCTTCTTGATTGTACATGGATGGTGAAATTAACACTGCTGGGTAGTATTTCTAATTTTTGAGTCTTGTCTTTCTGAGTTCTTTGTCTTAAAATATACTGAATAGATAGATTTTTAATGAAAAACAATGGAATCATTGTACAATACTTGTTAATGTCTTTGTGTCTTGTCTTGAAATATTGTATGTTAATCTGTAAGGCATTTTAACATACTACTTATAAGGTATCTGTGAGTTGTGTTTTTGAGTTTCTTTAAAGGAGGGAGTAAATCTTAGAGACAATTTTTGAGGGTTCAAGGTTTGTACATGAATTTGATGTCCAAGTGTTGGACTGAAAAGAGTTATTTGTAAGGAACTTTACTTGGTTTCAGTCTGTTTGGAGTTAGAGGGTTTTGTGTGGATGTATGTTTATTTGAACCTATTTTCCAATAGACAAGGCACTGGTCTTTGCTGGTTATGCAAGTCTCATCATTAAATTCATAAAATTGTATAACATTTTACCTTCTTGTTTAAGAGGATGGATTTTTACAATCTATATTGAATAGTACCAAAATTGTTGGTGATTCATTAAAGAACTGAATCCAATAGGTTAGCCTTCCTGAGCCTCTAAGTTTGAAGAGAAGTAGGATGAGAATCCTTAGTCCACTGTAGGATTCACTATGAAGCAATGAGTCTAAATATATGTACACCCGCTTGAGTTTGTGGAGCTCGAAGTATAGAAGGATCATATCCTTGTTAAATAGTCTTTTTCCCATCTCATCTATTTTTGGGTTAGAGAGTTGTAGATTTGAGTTCTTCTCTGATTTGCAAGAAAAAATGCTAATAAATTGATTTATATTTTTGCATTAAGGCCAGTCATGGCTCCCAGTGTAGTTTTGAATGGCAATGCAACTTCTATGCTTACCAACACTTGGAGAGTCCAGAAAAAGAAAGGAAAAGGAACCAATGGTGGTGGAGTAGCTATTGACATCATAGGTGGTGGAATAGAAGTATAAGGAGGCAGATTTGGTGTGCGAGTTGGGAGAGAAGGTGGTGGAGTCAGAATGGGAGGTGGGAGAGAGGTTGATGGAATCATAATATGAGGTAATGGAGTTGAGGCTGAACTCTCACCTACAGTATTACCTCCTTCTATACTCTGGGCAGAGGTGGCATCTTGAGTTTCTGGCCCTTGGTCAGTGCTAGAGTCCACTCCTATGATAGGAACGTTTAGTGTAGGAATAGTGAATTGGGCCGGATGTAGAGTGATGACCTCTTGAGGTTGGATGGGTACCTATTCTCCCATATCAATCCTTACCATTGAGTTAGGTGTATCTTTCCCCTGGTCTACAAAGCCCTCTAGGCCTTCAAAATCGGATATCTAGAACTCATCTAAGCCTAGGGAATCCAAAGGATTGTCCTACTCTTTTGTATCCTTTATATGCTTCCTTGTGATCTCCTTCTTCCTTAGAGAGGCCTCCTGAGATCTTTTCCATTTTACTAAGGGTACCTCTTCCTATTTTGGTTCCTCTTGTACAACTTCTAATCGCGGAGAGGTGGAATCAATATAAGTCTTCTTCCCTTCTCAAGTGGAGGGGGAGATTGGATAGAAGTGGAAGGGACTTCATCTTGGGTGACTTGTGATGATCCAATAGGAGGATCTATTTACCCTTTCATCCTAATTTTTGGGGCATTGTGCCTAGGAGTAGGACCATATTCCACTAGACATTCATGCCCATACATTCTTCCTAGATTCTAAGGTGGGGCCTTCTTGTATTGGGGCACTGTGGACCTTTCTCCACATTTAATATCTACCTTCTGGGGTGGATCCATTAGTGTCTTCATAGGAATAGGATCCATTTGATAGGGTTTGTTTATCTATGCCTTATTTATCCTGACCACATGCCTTTCTTTGAATTTAATGTCATAATTTTCATCCTTATCTATCTCTGTATTCAAGATGGGATTCTTGTATATCTTATTGAGAGTATAAATTGATTCTAGCACTTTATTTGAATCCTTTTCCCAAACCTTGGGGGGAATACTGATTTGTAAGGCTGCTTGTGCTAGTGTAAGGGACATCCTATAGTAATCCTGGATCCTTACCTCATGGTCATCCATACAATTTATCAAATGATCTTCAACCTGTGGCTCATGGATGTAGAACTTGATGATTATATGGTTGTACGTTCCTATGGGATTGAATTGGGCCCAGATGTTTTTATATAGTTGGAGTGGGCACTCATCCAACTCAAAGGCCAATGACTTGCAAATCTTCATTTCTTGGAGAGTGTAGGGGCCTAGGGAAATAGGAAGGTTTTAGCAGTGCTTCTTCTTATGCTTGATATGTTCATATACATTCACAAGTTGTCTGTCCATGTCTAGAATGATTACCCAGTCAAATGGGTACCTGGGTACCTTTTTTGGGTGTAGGGTAGATCTTTCCACTCAAATGTATGTGAAAGTCTTGAACTATATGTAATATGCCTTGATGGCCCTTATCTTGGTAGCAAATTCTTCTGATAGCCTCTTCATGTAGTCACCCTCTATGGATCTAATGACTACGAAGATGAAGGCGTCATTCACTATTCTGTAGTTTGGGCTATCTCACGCATATTTTCTCTTCTCATCAATTATGGATAGACAATGTAAGGACATGCATTTGGTTCATTAAAGCTTCCCCATTTTGTTAGTCCCAGCTAGTCTTCTCTTGTAGCCTAAAGGTAAACTATATATCTATTCATGTAGAATTTTGGGTTGTGCTTCACCGTGGTCAGTTGCTCATCTAGTTTATCACTTAGGATAGTGTCCCAATCAAATCTGGCCTTGTAGTTCCTAGTCATCTCTATCCATAAGATCATCCAGTTCTCTAGTTGGATGGACTGAGGTAGTCCATAAACTTGGGTTATTAATTTCACTGTGGCCTGGATGTCATCTTTAAGTATCCCCTCCTAAGATCTATTTTTTCAAGTTTGTTCTTTGGGAGAGGTTGTTGGAGATATTCTTGATTTGAAATTTCATAAGCATCTTCAGTCTTGTTCCTAACCAACCTCCACCCATTTTCTATGTAGAAGTCATAGAATTTGTCTATGCCCTTCTAGAGATGGAAGACCTCTTCTTTGTTTTCTAGCCTCAGGTCAAGGACTACCTATCCCTCTGTATTTTTTACCACCTTTTCTGGTATGTAGTGGTTGGCTAAGGTCATGATTAGCTCAGAGGACACGACTGCTACTGGGTGGGCTACTACATTGACTAGGCCTGATAGAACAAGGGAGGTACAATCTTATTTCCTTCCTAGTTGTTGAGAACACCCTACTAGGAACTAATCCCAATCCATGTTTCTAATGTGGGTATTGATGAACTCTATATGTTTGTTTCTGATCTTTGAAGGGGGATGATTCCCCTTAAATAGGTACTTCATTGGCGATGGTGTTCGCTTCTCTGGATATTTTGCAAGGAAACGCACAAGTATCAATATTTGTATTGAAATAAAACTACTAAAGTAGGAAAGGAAACAAACTAACTAAGAAAAATAGAAGCAGAGGGCTCTTAAGAAGCCATAAATGTCATTTTTTCTCTTTTGGACCTTTCAAGATTTTGAATGCTGAAGACAAGGTCAAGGTGCAAAAGGCCAAAAATATGAGGAATGAGGTTGATGGCGAAGCAAGTCTTTTCACACTTGGAGAGTGAAAAAACTTTTGCTGAGAATCGGGGTGTAAAAACCTAAAATCTTTTAAAAGATTCAGGGACTGATGAAATCTTTTGGGCTTTCGGTGTGCGAAAGTCCAAAGAATGTTTCAGAGTGTGCATGTCTGAAACCTTCATGAAGGGAGACCTTACCTTCAGACATTTTGGCGATTTGGGGTTTTTGGAGGTTTCAGAGGTCCGATATGCAGATGCTGCCAAAAGTGTGAAATGCACTTAGTTAAAGAAACTACTCAAGGGGACTATTTTTGACCTTTCAAAGGCTAAAAACCTGCGACTAGGTTGCGACACCAAAAAATCCTAACTCTAAAAATACAAATAAAATCACACACAGAGGAGAGAGACCCCTCCAGAGGTCCAAGGCTACAAATCCTAGGGACTTAGGAGGGAGCACAACCTGACTAGGTTGAAAACTTTACCTAAAAAAATTCTAGAAAAGAAAATGCAAACCAAAAGGAGGCAAAAACAACAGCAAGAAGGCCCTACCTGCAAGGTTCAAGGAGAGAGAAATAAATGGCCATTGAGGTGGAATGAGGATAAACTTGTAACAAACGGTGAGCAGAAGAAGAAAAACACACATGAACAGGTGAGAAGACGCAAGCGGGAGAAAAAAAACACAAGTGAGAAACAAAGAGTGGCAGCCACTTAAATAGCCCATGGATGATGTCACCTACCTTCAGCATTTCAGAGGCCAAAATTCTAAAACTTAGGTGGCCTCATCTCCTTTCGATGTTTCAGAGGTAAAAAAGATGAAAGGCATGAAATTTTGAACCCATTGTCCTTTTTGACATTTCAGATGCTTAAACACCAAAATGGCCAGGCTCAGCCTTTCAGCCTTTTCAATGTTTTAGAGGACTTTGGGTCCTCCAAAATGCCAAAAGGGTAAAAAGGCCAAAAAAAACACTTTGTTTCTCGACAGGCCCCTCAAAAAACATAGTCTAAGGAATTGGGAGAGGGGCAGACCCAAAAAAGGAAAAAGGTGGGTCCACATGGTCAGAGAACCAAAATGGGGTGTATGTTGTGGACCCACAAAAAAGAGCCTCGACAAAATGAGGAATGACCGAGGCATTTCTTCATCATTAAGACCCTTCTAGATTCTAAATTTGCAGCGAAACAAGTACCAATAGTTGTTCATGTTGGCTATCTTTTAATGATTTCCTAGTTTAAATTTTTTTCTTGTCTCCCAGTGTGTGTTTACGTGTGTTCATTTCTTGATCTTTGAAGGTGGATTCCAAAACATTTTTCAGTTGTTTCCAACCTTCACCATGTAGACCAGAGATTCCCAGAAAAGGAATTGGTGTCAGTCAGGTGTCCATAGCCCCAACAAAGTTTTTCCCGAATCCCAAATATAACCTTGCTCTACTGTCGGCTGAGTGTCCATAGCCCCAATATAAGTTTTTATAGTCACTCCTGTCCACTTGGTTTTCTAGCTTGGAGCTATGTGGGAGAGTTAATTTCTTTAAACGGTTTCTTATTGTCTTGCATGAGCCATATAAGGACCCTTTATGTGTATAGCTCTATATTTAGGTCCATACTATCTCCTTTGATCAATCTGAGCAATGATTATGCTGTGCTACTCAGATTTTACACTTGTGACCTCTTTTCAGGCCATTTTTTCATTGTACTTGTTTCCTTCTCCTTCAACTAATCTTCTTTTCCTCCTACTTTGCATTCACTAGACTTGGGTTCTGGGATTGGTCAGTACCCGAATTCACGCACTAGTCTTCGTCTCAATAGATAATTTCTTAAGAAAACAATGCTCTTGGTTTGCATTTCTTAGTGTGCTTCATGATTAGGATGACCGAGCATTGAACATCTTTCTAATTATCAATGAAAGATACTACTACTTTGACTTTTGGAATGTTCTCTGTGTTGTATGTTTCTTTAAATAATTTGACTAAGAAATACCTCTACTCAAATTTAAGGACTACTTGGAATGAATCCAAGACACACTGACCCAAAGAAAAATGAGCCCCAACAAAGAGGGGAATGACCACAGATGAAAGAAGAAGACTAATGATGATAAGATGAAATAAAGAAAGAAAACAAAAACAACAAAAGACCAAAACTACGATACAAGGGACGGAAAGGCAGCCCCGCTTAGGATCCAAAATAGTGTTTGAGGAATTTCCCATTGAATGGAAATGGGGTCAAATCTCCATCTAAGGTGCTGATCCTAAAATTATTCTCTCCCAAGATCTCTAATATCTGGTAGGGGCCTTTCCACACTTTTTAAAATTTAGTGTTGTTGCTCAGATTTTCTTTTGCCCTATCGCACATGAGGACAAGGTCAGAGATCTTAAAAGCTTTAATGATGGCTCTCTTATTGAACCCCCGCTTGATAGTGGCCTAGTGCTTTGACACATGCTCTAGGGCCAAATTTTTTTTCTCCTCCAGATTGAGGAGGTTCATGAGTCTAACTTGCACTCGATCTTCACCTCCCACGTACTGGTCCATAAATCTCAAAATTGGAATTTTCAAGTTCATAGGGAAGACTGGTTGCAAGTCATAGACCATTTGGTATGGGGACATTCCCAAGGAATTCATATCCCTCACCTGGACTATCTAGAAAGCGTATTTAAGTTGTATGTTCCAATCTCGGGGATTTTTATCGAGGAGATGTTTGATCACTGTCGTCAGGTTCTTGTTTGTAGACTTCTCTACACCATTTCCATGTGGATAATAAATTGAAGAGAATTTTAGTATTACCTAGTTTTCAAAGGCCCACTGCATGCGTGAGGTGGAGGAGGAGGGAGCATTATCACATACCAGATAGAACTTCATCCCAAACATGTTTATCATGGGCTCCTCTAAGAACTTGGTTACCACTTCCGTGGT
This sequence comes from Thuja plicata, assembly GCA_018584345.1. Taxonomy (NCBI): domain Eukaryota; kingdom Viridiplantae; phylum Streptophyta; class Pinopsida; order Cupressales; family Cupressaceae; genus Thuja; species Thuja plicata. The sequence continues at coordinate 2,536,596 of MU223154.1, forward strand.
GTAATTCTTTAGTACCTGGGCCTCCATCTAGTGGGTGCAGTAGTCGGTAGCCATTAGGATAAAATTGTGTCCTATAGACAAAGGGGGGTTAATCATTCCAACAAAATCTAAGCCCCATTGGGAGAATGTATGTACCTCGTATACTAGCGATAAGGGCATCGCTGGATTTCTCTCTCGACTTGTGCTTGTTTGGAAAGTGTGGTAGGATCTCACGTGTTCACCAATGTCTTTGAACAATGTTGGCCAAAAATATCTAGCCCTTAAGATTTAGTGAGAATTTGCCTCAGCTGACCCATGTCCTATCCCATATCTGTCATGAAAATATTCTAGGACTTTTTTTTCTTCAAGCCTATCCAGGCACCTCAAGTACAGACCTTCATAATTGTGTTTATACAGCTCACCATTCTTCAATGTGTAGGAGTTGCTTTTTATTTTAAAATCCCTTCTCTATGAGCTATTCATCCCCTATGGGCAGAAATTTTGTATTAGGTAGTAAACTACATCTTGATACTATATATCGGTGATCACACCTTGATCAGTGTAAGTATCGCATACTAGACCCTCTTCTACCTCAGAGATCAGCTTTGTCAGGCCTTGGCCTCTTACTAGTTTCATCAGTTCGATCTCTAGGTCAAATTCTTGCAAGATTTCCATCCATTCTCCCTTCACTCTCCTAGCTCATTCTCCATCAACAAAGATTTCATGGTGGCTGTTGGGACTCAAAAATGCAACAAGTGTTTTTGAGTACCTTGTTAGTCTTTTGCATTTTGACCCCCTATAATTGCTTTTTGTGCCTATTTACCCGGATGAATTTTTGAGTTCTACCACGCATGTTAAGTTTTCAACTCCCTTTTTTTGACATATGAAGACTTCCTAGGTTGTTAGATTCAAGTTTCAAGTTATTTTGTGATGTCTTGTTTTGAGCACTTGTCTAATTCTGTATTTGCCTCCTAAGTGTCATTTTGTTTTAACAGGCACAATTTGCATTTGAATAACTTATGTCCTATTGATTTTATGGACTGCCACTTTGGGAATTTTTAATATGTATATCAGAGATCTTATGTTTCATAACCCAAGCCATTTTTTATTCTGTTTGATAGGTTTTCAGATTCCCCAAAGTTGGTTGTCCAGAATTGTCTTGTTTCTTTGTTCTACCCAGAATTCTAATTACCCTAATTTAAGGTCTTGCAGTTTCTACCCCATTAAGTGACATGAAGAATTGTATGTTTCCCCATATTAAAAACATGGAAGTATACCTCCCTGGATATTTATAGACTATGGTTAATCCATTTGACCACTTTGCATAGCCGATTCCAAATCAGATTTCTGCAATTTCACTATGTTTAAGTTTAAAAAATTGTTAAGTGGCTGACTTTGAGAAGCAATTCTGATTGATCAGTTGATTATGAGAGTGAGATAATTGAAGTTATACACTCCTTGTGTGAAAATGAATACAAGTTCAAGGGTTTAGATTGTAAAGATCTTATCTAGTAAGTTTTTGAAATCAAAACTAAAAGTAGTTTATGCAGATTGACATTGTTGATAGAATTGTTTTCAAAGAGTAGTCAAATTCATAAGGTGGTAACTCTTTATCTGGTAGTTATTTTCAAGTATTGATCTTGGTTCCATACTCTTTGCATGTAATTTTACTACCTAGATCAGTGGTTAAGTCCCAGAACATGTTTTGGTAATTTTGCGGAGGTAAATCCGAAGTGGTTTGCATGTGTCTTGACAAGTGCATTTGCAGTTTGTGAAAGTGGTAAACTTGGGAGATTAAAATATCTCGCCTCACGAAGCATCATGAAGATATTTTTTTTCAAATCAATAGTAAACATGAAATATTTCATGTCTTCTGGATTTGAGAGCTCTGGGAGGTCTTCTAGTCAGTTTTTAAAGCCGGTTCTAGAGGCCAGATGTTTCTAGTAAGATCAATGTGCAAAAAGATAAAGAGTTATTTTTAATGGCCACCAGTTCAATGCTTCATCATCTAGTTGCACATTGGTTTATGTTTAGGTAATCTAAAAGTGAAGGTTGATTTCTGGATGAAGATTCTTAAGCCATGATCTCAGCGACCCATCATCATTTATCAAAGCCCAATGATCATTTTGCTTAATTTTGGAGCATATGGTTATTTTAAATCTTTTTTTTTTTAAATAGTCATATTCTACTATTTATAAAATGTTCTCCATACCATTTCAAAGTTGAAATCAACATATTTTTCAATAACTATAGCCTCGTAGTGGGTGATTATAGAGATCAATTTTTTGTCGAAGACTAACCGACACATGATCTTTAAAGACCTCAGCGCAACACATGATCGGTATGTGGGAATCGAGAGTGCAAAGGATTTGGGAATGAAACTAGATGTTACTCCATAGGCATGAGATTATGCAAGGAAAATCCAAAGGTTATTTCTCCAATACAAATGATAGAGTTTTATTTATATTTTTTTTATTATTGCATGTTGCCACAGTTCATCCGAATCTTGGGAGGTTACAACTTATAGTGCATTCATTAGTCTATCTGATTGATTGATGTTTCAACTTGCAAATAACATTGCCAAGTGTAAAGCAAAAGGGAGAAAGCCCACGCATGGGATCAAAACACACAAAAACTCAAGCAAATTGCAAAGTGGAGGACAACGTAGTGCATTGGATGGAATGTTTGCAAAAGTAAAATACATTGGGAAGTCTGTGCAAAGGAGTGAAGGAGGATTGTGCAGGCAAACATGGAGGAAGAAGCTTAAAAAATATTAATGAAATTGTTAAATGGTTAATGTTTGAGAAGTTTGCGAGGAGGGGCATTAATAGAAAAAATAAGAAATAAATGCAAAAGGAACCAGTGTGTAGGAAGATTAAAGACCCTGTGCAGTGAAGAAAATGAAATTTGCAAGTGTAAATTAAAGAGATGGTTGTGCAGGATTTTGAAAGATGGAGTCTGCGCAAGTTTTGAAAAGACATTTTAAAACATTACAAACAGAAGTACCTACACAAGAGGGAGAAACGAGAGTTGGACAATGGAAAATGGAGGCTTCCAGCGCATGAGGGTGAAAGCAATGACATTAAAAATTTTAAGACCATTACAATGCTAGGTAATGCCTGCGCAAGGCATAGAGAAAGAAGAGGTCTGTGCGGTTTTTTTAAAAAGACTATAAAGCTTAAAATGCTTTATCCCACATTGCTTGTGGGAGGGACTTCTTTAGTTTTTTTATACTCCAGCGCTTGTAATGAAGTTTGAATAAGAAGCCAAGAGGCCCATTGGTGGGCCCCTTGGCTGGAGGAATGATTGATGTGGTGGGCCCCTTAATTTTACCATGAAACACATAAAGCCTTTAAAAACTTAAAGGTGTTTAATCCCACATTGGTGGGTGAATGGACTTCAGCAGTGTTTAAATGGAAAAATGCAAGCATAGTATAATGTGAAGAATAGCAGGAGGCTATCGACATGCATGCATGGGTGGTTCCTTGGGAAGCATGCCTAGTTGGCCGATATAAAATTTTGGTAGTGAGTTGATGGATAAGTGGCACGCAGATGGTGATGACGATGGAGTTGACAGGTGGTGTTAGGGACGCGATCGTGAGCTGACGTCAGCAGTGTGCCCATTCCGATCACGCGGTCGCGTGAGGTACTAGATGGAGGGTGACATGGCAGACACGTGGCGGGTGGTTGCGAAGTCACGCAATAAAACCATGGCCAGGATAAAACTTTAGAGATCACATGAATGGTAGTACACTAACTGTTGCGCAAGGTCGCTAATGGTAGCGGTTAAGTCAAAAAGCTTTAGAGATCACATGACTAGCAGTTAGTTAACAGAGCACTAGGTTACTAGATGCAAATAGTTAAGTGCCAAACATTCTGAGATTAATCCCCAATCATCAGATCTGGGTCAAGATCAAGGGCTCGTGTGCAATCTCAGAAAAAACTCAGGGTTAAGAGAAAGTTTCAGAGATTTAGAGATACACTAGTCCAAATGAACCTAAGGTTAAGGCAGGGTTGAGGTTGAGTTTATTCAGAGATTTTGAGACTAAGGCTTGTCTCCAAGTCTCCAGATCTAACCATGGTCAGCGAAATATTTTAGAGACTCAGAGATGGCTTGTCTCCAAATCTCCAAGTGAACCAAGGTTAAGGAAGAGTTCTTAGGCTAGTTATAGGGTAGCCAACCAGTACATGACAAGTCGCAAAATCTAGAAAATTCTAGGGCAAAAATGCATAAAAGAGAATTTCAAAGACATAGAAATGTGAAGAATTTAAAAGATAGAAGGATTTAAAGAGACTATAGTCTGCAAAAATATTAAAAAGGAAATAAAATCATATTTGCATAGAAAAGGAGATAAAATACAAAGATTAAAATAATGTGCAAGCATTAAAGCATAGTCTTTTTATATAGTTTTGTGAAATATTTAAAATTTCAAAACAAGAGAACCATTCACAGAAGATATTTTTCAGAGAATGAAATCAGATTTTTGATAAGGAAAGTAAAATTAGATTTTGAAGAGGCAAGTATAATCAAATTTTTTGAAGAGAATGATTGCAAGAATGACATCATATTTCTTTGGAGGAGAAGATATTTGTAGAAGTTTCTTGCAAACAGACAAGTGTCAGTTAGGGTTAATTTTAGATATCCTCTTCTATATACCTTTCTTCTTCTCTATTGTACAAGGATGTCAAAATTAATATTGTTGGCCAGTTTCCTGATTTCGGAGTATTGTCTCTCTGAGCTCTTTTTCATGTAAATATGCAGAATCAGATAGCAATTTAATGAAGAAAAATGGAATACTTGTTCAATACTTGTCTAACGTCTTTGTGTCTTCTCTTGAAATCTTGTATGTTAATCTGTAAGGAAAACATACTGGTTATAAGGTAGTTGTGAGTTGTGTTTTTGAGTTTCTTTCAAGGAGGGAGTAAATCTTGGAGACAAATTCTTAGAGTTCAAGGTTTGCACATGAATTTTATGTCTAGGTGTTGGATAGAAAGAGTGATTTGTAAGGCACTTCACTTGGTTTCTCCCTGTTTGGAGTTAGAGGGTTTTCTATGGATGTATGTCTATTTGACTCTTTTTCCCAATAGATAAGGCATTGGTCTTTGCTGGTCTAGCAGTTTTCATCATCAATCAATTAAAATCTAAATATCTTTTCATTTGCTATTTAAGAGCATGATGTTTAGGAGTTGTATTGAATAGTATAGACATTGTTATTGATTCATTGAAGAATTGAATCCTTTAGGTTAGCCTGCCTGAGCCTCTGAGCTTGAAGAGAAGAAGGATGAATATCCTTGTCACATTGGTTTTTTTTTGGAATGGTATTTACTCTTGTTAAATTCATGGATTCACTTTTGAAGCTTTGCATTGGTTGTAGAAAAAGACATTAGTAAATCATTGTGAGAACCGTGAATCCACTGTCTGATTTATTGGAAAGCAATAAGTCAAGAGGTACACCCACCCAAGTCTATGGAGCTCAAAGTAGAAGGAGGATCATATCCTCATCAATTAGTTATTTTAATTTCATGAATAAGGAGTTGGGAGTCATAGAGTCAAGCATTTGATGCTTCAATAGATTCTGCAAGAAAAAATGCTAACAGCGGCGTCGGGAACTATCCCAAAGACTTTGCTCCTTAGGATGTAATGTTGGAATTTTTTCACCGTCTTGACTAAAGAAAAAGATTTTTTATCTAGGTTGGGGTACCTGACTTTAGCATTCTTAAGGGGGAAGCTCATTAACATGATTGGTCTCTTGTTCTCCCCATCTCTCTTCTGCGTGAGGATGTTGGCGCAACAGTGTTCTGACATGAAAGAGTATACCTTGAAGGGAGTAGTGTAATCTGGAGTGACAAGAATAGGGGATATGGAGATTGCATTCTTAATCTCTTTGAATTAATTCCTTACTAAGGGAGTCCACTCAATCTTAGCATCCTTCTTCAACATGTCATTGAGTGGTTTTACTATCTCAGCAAAACAACTGATGAACTTCCTTACGAATTTAATCTTCTCGAAGAAAGACTTCAACTCTTTGCAGCTGTGAGGTGGTGTTAGCTTGAGAATGCCTTGGACTCATTCGGGGTCAATCACTATTCCTATTTCTAAGATTATGTGCCCAAGAAAATTACCTTTCGTGACCCCAAATATGCACTTCTTGGGATTCAGGGAAATCTCAATCTTCCTACATCTTTGGAGGACTTTTCTTAGATCATTTATATGATCGGTTTTATGCTTTAAAAAAAATAGTTAGATCATCCATGTAGATGATGATACATTTTCCAACTATCCCTTTGAAGGAAATGTCCATCTTCCTCTGGAAAGTAGCCCCAGTGTTGATTACACCAAAAGGCATTCGTCGATATGCGAATGTCCCCCACTTGGTGGTGAATATCATCTACAATATGTATTCCTCTTGTACCATCACTTGATTGTACCCTGAATAACCATCTAGGAAGGACATCATTTGGGAACTATTTACTGCTTGAAACACTTCATCAAGAGAAGGGAGTGGATAGTTTTCCTTCTAAGAAGCTTTGTTCATATTTTGGAAGTCCGCGCACAATCTGATCTCACCGGTTTTCTTCCTCACGGGCACCAAATTTTCTACCCACGTGGAGTGTCGAATTGCGAATATGATACTTGCATCCATAAGATTTTGGACTTCCTTCTATATCAGGGGATCCATAGTAGGATTTATGGGATGTTGGTACTGCTAAAATGGTTTGGAATCTAGCTTCAGTGGGATATTGTGCACTATGATTGAGGTGTCATACATTTTTAGTTCTTCATAACTCCAAGCTATGACATATGTAAATTCCGTAAGGAGGTGGACCATCTCATCCCTCTATTTTTTGGTACATACTTTCCCAATGTGGACTTCTCTTGGCTTGACTTCAATGCCAAGGTTATACGCCTCGTACTCTTTACCACCAAGTAGTATGTCTAGATGTCTTCTCATAGCAGTCCCATCATTGTTAAAGATCCTTTCTAGTTGCACCATTCATTTTGGTATGTAATTATTCCTCAAATTTATGATGCCTTGATTGTCTGGGCCCTCCGGGTTGACTTCTTCTTCTTCCTCTTCCTTCCCTTCATCTATGATCTATTTTTTGTACACACCTATGCACATGATGAACTCAAGGATGTGATGGTCATCTTGAAAGACTTGGATGTTGGTGATGTTATCTGGGATAGACAAGGCTACAATGATTTCAACTGAGAACTTCTTTAGTTTAGATTTCTCCATCAGGTGCAATGAATTGACTGATACAGCTAGGGCATCAGCTACAACATTCTTCATTTGTGTGATAGTTCTGATATTGAATGATTCAAATTCATTGATTAAGTCCCATGCCCTATATCAATAGGTTGAGAGCCCCTTATTCTTGTTAGAGTATTGAATACAAATTTTCTTGACAATAAATTGCGAGTCTCCTTCTATCGTTAAGGATTTTATTCCATTTTCATGGGCTAGGAGGAGTCCATGAACCAAAGCTTCATATTCTGCAACATTGTTAGTGCACTGAAATTGCAACCTATAAGAAGCATAAAAATACTTACCTCTTTTATTTATCAGTTTGATCCCCGCACCTTCTCCTTGTTTACACTTAGAGTTTTCAAAGCGTAATTTCCATATTTGATGTTGTTTTTCAGGGTTTGACTTGGTTGGGATATTCCTGGAGAAACCTATTGTCTTGGGCTCTCATTTCTTCCCCCCATCACTATCTGAGGAAGTTAAATTTTCCTTCTTTGCCTCTTGGTTATTTTTGAGGTTTGGGGATTCAGGGCTTTCACCATCTTTATCTCCCTATATCTCTTTATAGAGTGGACATGTGCCATCATTTAAAGTGCTCCAGTCATTGAATATGTCTAAGGTAGGGTTTTTGTTATCTGATTTGGACTCACTTCCTTGACTCTAGGTCACAATACCTAGATTAATAGGGGCCACCTTGTTTGACTGTCACCTTTGCTTTCTGCCTCAATGCATTCCTTTTCTATCTCAGGTACCTCTAGGACTTTGATCGGTAGGGAAATTTTATTTAATACTTGTGACAGTGCATCTTGGCAATTCAAGCATGTGAATTCTGAGTGACTCACCTGATGCAACTGACAGTATCCTAGCAGCAAGAGGATGTTATGGTCTACACCTCTTCCTAGGTTTTGCATGCTCGTCATTATCTTGTTGACAAAGTCTTGAATGGTGTCATCATGGATGTTGAACTCTAGTAGCCCTTGCATAGGACTATGGTTTTGTTCTTCAAATTCTCTTATTTGGAACATGAGAATTCCATCCATTCAATAGGTGCCTAGGTCAGTCTATGTGAAAAAAAATTCATTAGGATCATTTTAATATGTGATCGTCCTCTTTAACTTAGGGTTAGCATCATTCTTGATCTGGTTGTTTAGTCCTTTCCATGGTATCCATAGCTGGGTGAAATCCTTAGACAACCATCCTCTCACACATTTAGTCCATTCCTAACTCATTAGCATTCCATAAGTCTCAGGGATATCTACTATGCGCACATCAATATATTCTTGTATCCTTAGGTCAACAACTAGTTGGATGTGTGCATCCTTAAGGACACCAGCTACCTTGCCTTCTATATTTTTGAGCCAGATCACTACTCTATTTGTTTTTTGCAGAACCAGTCACATTTTTCGATAGATGGATAAGGGCATGACATTACATGATGCTCCAGAATAAATTAGGCAATTGTGTAAGTTTTCTCTGAATATCCACATACTGAGTAGGAATGGCGGCACCTCTATCTTGTCTTTGAACATCACTAAGGAAAGCTTCAAAAGTGTTAACATTGGAGGTGGTCTTCATACTGCTAGTCATTGTACCTTTCTTTGAGTGGTCCAGGGATTTTAGGAGTGCTTATCTTTGAGAAGGGAAGCCTTGAAGCATTTTGAACATATATATGTTCACCTTAGTTTTCTTCAATTCTTCAACCCCATTGTATTTTTCATTTGACCATGCTGAACTTCTGTAACTAGGACATATGTTTGGTGGAGAGGGTGTGGGGGCATTCAAACCTCTAGGTGGCATAAGATTATTTCTTTCTTGGGTATCTAGAGGAGTTGGTTGTTTACTCAGAGGTATGCCATTGGTCATAGGCTCCCTTTAGCTCTGTAATTTGTATGAGTTTCGATGATCATTTTGGAAGGTGTGAACTTTAGAGTATTCAGGCTTGTTCTCATTCTAGAATAGGAACACGAATGCTTCCTCTCCTGTATAGATGTATAAAATTTCCCCATTTCTAGACACATAGGAGTCAAACAACATGGCGTTGAACCGGATGAGTGATTCCTCTAGATTTTGAGTATATCTTTTATAGGAGTTTCCTCCATATCTATTATTACCTTGGCATAGATTTAGAGCCCCGAAAAAATTGGCATCCACAACCTCATAAGTGTTAGCACTATTCATCAGGATGCTACCATTGTTAGGTTGAGTGTTGCATGGTCTATTGGGCCTCTTCTATCCAAATGGCTTATCCTGCATAGTGTTGTTATTGTTGTAGTTGTTAAAATTTTGATTCTAATTCTAGGGGTAGGCATTCGGACCAACAGGTGTCCATTGGTATCCACTTTTGTTTTTAGGGGGATTCAACTTCATCCTGGTGAGCTCACTTGTGAGTTGGGATAAGGTTTTCTTCATGGAATCTAACTCAGAGGCCAGGTGAGTGTGAGGTTCAGTTTGGGGTACAACTCTTTGCTCCACAAATGTTGTTTTGTGAGCCTCATAACTGGGATAAGTGATGGATGATGGCATGGTTAAAAATGGTTGTTCCAAAATTGGGTTTAATGAAGGCATGTGGGTTGCCAAATCCTGACTTCCTATATAAAATGGATGTGGGGTAGCAATGTTTCTAACGGCAGGAACGGCTGCAAAATTCCCTTCTTACGCGTCCATTTGTTGTGTGAACATTATGGCCTCATTGTACACCTTTTCTACTGTGTCTTTATCTGAGGGGGGAATCCTTCTTATAAATATCTAAGTGAAGGGGTCCAGGGCTTTAAGGTAAACTTGTATGACAGTTGCTTCTAGTATGGTGCAAGGAGATTCCAACTTTTGATGCATCTTGTGGAAACAATGATTGAACATGGAAATGGGCTCTTTAGGATCTTTTATTGTTGTTATGAACTGGTGATGTGTTGTAGCAGGTTCCACATACATCTTAATTGATTAATAAATTTGGTTTCAAATTTGATCCATGCTAAGATAGATCCCTGTGGTAATTTTAGGTACCAATTGTCTGCAAACTCCTCCAAAGCGTATGGGAATAGATGAAAAACAATGTCTTGGTGGGAAATCTCTTTGCAGTTACAAATTTATTTGAAGGCATGAATGTGCTCTTCTGCTATCCTTGATTCTCCATATATGAAATGCATGCAAAACTTCTATGGATTTTTGGGCAATTCATGGAGCTCCCAACAAATTTTAGTGGCAAGCTTTGTGCGTTGGCAAAGAAATCCATTGGATGAGGTTGCTAAAAACCCTGATTTTGCAAGTTCTGAATTTGGTTTATGGTTGCAAGGGTAGTCAGGATAGTGATTTTTAATTTTTGTTCAAGAATATTTTGGGACTCGGTAGGATGGTGAGAGGAGTGCTCTCTTGACTTCCCTTTTTCACTGTGAGCTTTGCTAAGGTGAGTGAGTTCAAGGAACTCACCTCTTTTTGGAGACGATCTCAACACTCACTCAAACCATTCTAGAGAGAAATATCTAATGTTATCCATCTTTTTAGTCTTGAGGCCCTCCTTCTAGTGCCACTTCTGTTGAGCATTTTTTTTACACATGTCTATTGCGAGGATCTCAAGATTTGATTGCCTCTCTTGAAAGAATAAATAATTTATTCCCAAGGTTCTCTGGGGTTGTGGTACAACCTGCTTGGTAACTCAGTTAAAGATAAATGTGAATGTTCATGAGGAGGCCTTTGCTGGTACTTTCAAAACATCAAACTGTAAAATAACTTTACTACTTTTTGGGTATTTCCTGATTTTACAATGAATGTATTCTATTAACGATGCAAATTTATGTTTTTAAAGATGATTACTTGTAGATTTCTTTCAGATTTATGATATAAATTTGAATGAGTAGGGTAACAAGAAATGAAGTAAATTTTTGAAAATGAAATCCTAAAAGACATAAACTGTTGTTGATCCTTCCTTGCGAATACAATGATGAAGATATTTGGAACAAACCTACCGAATATAAATCAGACCATGTCACAATTATATATCCAATGGATGCAATCGTTTGGAGAGAAAATGTATTCACTCATGCAAGATTTTCAAAACCTATCAAATCATGAAGCCACCAAGATGTGTGTACACATGAGAGGGATTTATTATTGAGCCCAATATATTATCTTTCCCATACATTCGTCATAACAAGGTAGATAGACAACAACAAATCCCAATCTAAAGAAATGCAAATTTGAAACACAACAAACAATTGGCTCTTTGAAAAGAATGAGTAAGCATGCACACATTCATCAATTTCTCATAGATAGAAGCAAATATAAAACCATGAATGAAGCACCAATTCTAGATCTTTATTGAATCAATAATTTGGCCCTATTACATTTCTTTTGATGTAACAATATATAGAGTTCTAATCTACAAAATCTAAATGTCAAAATTAGACCTCAGTGACTAAAAACAATGAAAACAAACTAAAAATAAAGCTTTTCTAAAGAATTCTATTACTAAACTGATACTAAACAACTTACATGGATATTCAATCCATTTACAATCAATTTTCCCATGCAAAAGGGATCAAACTCGCTAAGAAAGAAGAAAGAGAGAAGCTGGAGTTTCCTTGTTTGCAACTGGAGTCTTCTTCTTGATCTCAGAGTTCTCCCTTGGAATCTTCATTTGTGGTTCTCTTTGAGGTGGGACCTGATAGAGGACCCTTAATCCTTTGAAAATGAACTCTATTTAGGCATCCCTCTGATTTCAAGTTCAAATTTCATACAAAAAAGGTGATCTCGCTGGAAAAGCCCAAAAATTTGGACCATGACCTCTGCATCAAAATTTTCCAATTGCCAATTTTACTAAGTATTGAAACCAAAACTGGAGACCCCAAAATTTTGGCCCTTTCGAAGGCCAAAAGGTTGAAAAGGTCAAAAGGCAGAAAAGGTCAAAAGTCCAAAAATTTGAGAAGGCCAAAAGGCCAAAATTCCGAAAACTAGCCTTTGAAAAAAAAATGGCTAAGTGTGGAAAATTACATTTCTCAAAAATGACGGTCTGGGTTTGAGGAGTCAGTTTGGGAAAAATTCCATACGAGCAACTCGTAATCTTTGCACTATCTCCTATACTTCCTCATAATTTATTTCCCGCTTCTTGACTTTGTTGATCCTTCATTCTTGCTTCTCTCTGAAAATGGTCAATTCGAAAGTGAAGAACTTGATTTATTCTTCATACTCAGACATCCTCTGCATGTCTTCCTCTTAATAGAATAGGTTGTGTAGGGCCTCTTTGCTACCAATACCTACCATAATATCCTTGAATCGATGTACTACTTCCTTAGCTGGGTGTTGGATTTGTTTGTCTTGGTCCAGATATAGTTCTAAGACAATTCCCGTAAAGAAGTTTTCTATCTCTTCAACCCACTCCATAACCTCCTTATGCTTTTATTGTATGTGGCCTAGGCACATTTCACTAAGCTTAATTTTTTTGGCTATACTTTTGATCCGGGTTTTGAAATTATTTAGTTCCTCACCTTCATATATCTTGACTAGAATTTGGAAGTGCTGCTTCTTGATTACCTTGAGGTCTTGGAGGGAAGTTCGCCATTTGGTAAATTCAGAGTCTAATCCCCCATCATTCTCCATCATGTTTATCAAATTTGTGGTTTCCACCAGAATAACTTTGAAAGGCCTAAAAACTAGTTTGATAACCCCTTCTCCAAACTATTCAAGATCATTTTTCCAATCAACACTAGCCTGAATGAAAGAGGGGGTTATACCTGTCGGCAAGTTTGGAGTAGCTCTCTTTTCTAGTACAACCTGTAATGAGGCCTCTGGGAAACTTGGGTCAATGGGACCCACCATATTATGAATGAATTTCTTTAGAATATCATTTTTCTTTGTCAAGGACTTGATGGCCTCCTCGTCTTTGCTCATGAAACCTAGAGTGTGTTTGATCCCTAAGAATAACATGGTCTTACTTCCCTCCAGGGTTGGTTCTCCTAGATCCACCTCTTCAAATGTATAGTCCTCCAGGGTGAGTGGTGTTTGAGAAGTTCTAGTAGAAGGAACTGCCACCTGTGCCTTCTAGCGACCCCTTCTATCTTGAGTGATGTGGGATATCATCCTTGCTAGTATATTACCCTCTAGTTGATGGAAGGCATGCCCTAGGAATGTCATATCTATGTTTTCTCCTTCCTCTTCATCGGTGTAGGTTCTTCTCCATGGCTTAATCTCTTTAGTAAACCAAGTAGGTTAACTAAAGGTTATAATCGGCTCATATGGGGTGATATGGAAGACCCAAGCCAAGCTTTGTGATTTAGGGGTCACCTCCTCTTCTACATCTTCCCTATGTTCACCTTCTCCCCTACCTTCTCCCTCATGCATTTCTTCTTCATGGATTTATTCTTCTCTCTTATCTTCTTCTCCCTTCTCTTCTTCTACTGTAGCATCATGTTCATCTCTATCTCGACCTTCATCCCTTGAGGACCTAATTGATATTTCTGCATTAAGGCGAGTCATGGATCCTAGTGTGGTTTGAAGGGACATGTAGCTTCTTTTTACCAACACTTGGGGATTCAAGATAAATAGAGGAAAAGGAATCGATAGTGGTGGAGTATGAGTTGGCATCATATGTGGTGGAATAGAAGTAGAAGGAGACAGAGTTGGCATGGGAGTTGGGAGAGAAGCTGGCGGAGTTAGAATGGGAGGTGGGAGAGAGGTTGGCAGAGTCAAAATGTGGGGTAGTGGAGTTGAGGCTAAACTGTCTCCTACAATATTACCTCTTTCTATACTTTGGGAAGCGATGGCATCTTGAGTTTCTGGCCCTTAGCGAGTGCTAGAGTCAAACCTATGATAGGCACGTTTAGTGTGAGATTAGTTAATTGTGTCAGAGGTGGAGTGAGGATCACTTGAGGTTGGATTGGTACATGTGCTCCCATATCAATCCCTGCTGTTGAGTCACGTGTATCCTACCCCTGGTCTGCAAATCCCTCTAGGCCTTCAAAATTGGATATCTGGAACTCATCTGAGCCTAGGGAATCCAAAGGATTTTCCTTGTCTTTTTCATCCTCTTCATGTTTCCTTGTGATCACCTTATTCCATAGAGAGGCCTCCTGAGATCTTGTTCATTTTACTAAGGGTACCTCTTCCTGTTCTGGTTCCTCTTGTACAGCTTCTAATTGTGGAGAGGCAGAAGCTCTCTTTATTTTATAAGTCTTCTTCCCTTCTCGAGTGGTAGGGGGAGATTGGCTAGAAGTGGAAGGGCCTTCATCTTGGGTGGACTATGATGATCCAATAGGAGGATCTATCTACCTTGTCATCCTTGTTTTTTGGGCCTTTTTCCTAGGAGTAGGACCATATTCCAATGGATGTTCATGCCCATACATTGTTCTTGGCTTCTGAGGTGGGGCCATATTGTATTGGGTCATTATGGACCTTTCTTTGCATTTATTATCTGCCTTCATAGGGATCTATTAGTGTCTTCATGGGAATAGAATCCATTTGATAGGGTTTGTTTATTCATGGCTCAGTCATCCTAACCACATGCCTTTTTTTGAATTCAATGTCATCATTTTCATCCTTATCTATCTCTACATTCAAGATGGGCTTGCTGTATATCTTATCTCGAGTATAAATTGACTCTGGCACATTATCTAAATCCTTTTCCCAAACCTTGGGGGGAATATTGATCTATAAGGCTACTTGTGCTAGTGTGAGGGACATCTTGTAGTAATCCTAGATCCTTACCTCATGGTCATCCACACAATTTATCCAATGCTCTTCAACCCATGGCTCATGGATGTAGAAGTTTCCAATTATATGGTTGTATGTGCCTATGGGGTCGAATTGGGACCGGATGTTTTTATATAATTTGAGTGGGCACTCATCCCAGTCAAAGGCCAATGACTTGCAAATATTCATTAATTAGAGAGTGTAGGGGCCTAAGGAAATAGGAAAGTCCCAACACTACTTCTTCTAATGCTTGATTTTTTCATATGCATTTGCAAGATGTCTAGCCATTTCTAGAATGATTAAACAATCAGATGGGTACCTGGGTAGCTTCTTTGGGTGCAGGGTAGATCCTACCACTTAGATATATGTGAAAGTCTTGAACTGTATGCAATATGCCCTGATGGCCCTTATCTTGGCAACAACTTCTTCTGATAGCCTCTTCATGTAGTCACCCTCTATGGATCTAATGAATGTGAAGATGAAGGTGTCATTCACTATTCTATAGTTTGGGCTATCCTCAGGCATATTTTCTCTTCTCACTAATTGTGGATAGACAATGTGAGGCCATGAATATGGTTCATTAAATTTTCCCCATTTTGTGAGTCTCGTGTAATCTTCTCTTGCGGCCAACAGTTACACTATATATGTAGTCATGTATAATTTTGGATTGTGCTTCACTGTGGTCAGTTTCACATCCATTTTATCACTTAGGATAGTGGCCCAATCAAATTTGGCCTTGCAATTCCTAAACTTCTCTATCCATAAGATCAGCCATTTCTTGAGTTGGATGGACTAAAGTAGTCCATACAATTGGCTTATTAATTTCACTGCATCTTGGATGTTATCTTTTAAGTATCCCCTCTTGAGATCTATTTTGTCAAGTTTGTTCTTCAAGAGAGGTTGTTGGAGATATTCCTGATTTGCAATTTCATAAGTGTCTTCGGTCTTGTTCCTAAACCACCTCCACCCCTTTTCTATTTAGAAGTCATAGAATTTGTCTACGCCCTTCTGGAGATGGAAGACCTATTATGTTGTCTGGCCTCAAGTTAAGGACTACCTATCCCTCTTTATTTTTGACCACCTTTTCATCTAGTATGTAGTGGTTGGCTAAGGTCATGAATATATTAGAGGACATGACTGCTACTAGGTGGGATGTTGTATTGACTAGGCCTAATAAAACCAGGGAGGTACAATCTTTGGTCCTTCCCACTGGTTGAGAACACCTTACTAGGAACTTACCCCAGTCCACTTTTCTGATGTCGGTACCAGTGATCTCTATATGTTTGTTTCCAATCTTTGAAGGGGGGTGATTCCCCTTGAATAGGTACTTCATTGGCGATGCTATTCACTTCTCTGGATTTCCTACGAGGAAACACAAAAGTATTAGTATCTTTATTGAAATAAAACTACTAAACTAGGAAAAGAAACTAACTAACTAAGAAAACTAGAAGCAGACAGCTCTTAAGAAGCTAGAAATGTAGTTTCACTCTTTTAGACCTTTCATGCTTTCGGAGGATAAAGACAAGGTCAAGGTACGAAAGACTAAAATTTCAATGGATGAGGTTGATGGCAAAGAAAACCTTTTCGAACTTGCAAAGTGCGAAAACTTTTGCAAAGAATCGGGAGTGAAAACCCAAAATCTTTGAAAAGATTTGGGGGCTGATGAAATCTTTCAAGCTTTAAGTGTACAAAATTCTGAATAAGGTTTCAGAGTGCAAAAGTTTGAAACCTTCAAGAAGGGAGACCTTGCCTTTGGACGTTTTAGTTTTTTGGGGTTTTTGGAGGTTTCGGAGGTCCAAAATGCCGACGCTACTGAAAGTGAGAAATGCACTTAGCTAAAGAAACTGCTCGAGGGGACTTTTTTTGGCCTTTCAGAGGCTGAAAAGTTGTGACTACGTGGCAACGCAAAAAAAACTTAACTCTAAAAAATGCAAAGAAAAGGACACACAAAGGAGAGAAACCCCTCCAGAGGTCCAAGGGTGCAAACCCTAGGGACTTTGGAGGGAGCACGACCTGTCTAGGCCGAAAACCTAACCTAAATAGATGCTAGAAAAGAAAACACAAACCAAAAGGAGGCAAAAACAATGATGAGAAGGCCCTACCTACAAGATGCAAGGAGAGGGATAAATCAACGGCCACTAAGGTGGAGTGAGGAGCAACTAGAAATGAACAGTGAGTAGAAGAAGTGAAATACGCACAAAAAGGCGAGAAGACGTAGGCGGGAGCAAAAAAAACACAAGTGAGAAACAAAGAGTGACAGCCACTTAAATAGACCATAGATGATGTCACCTAACTTTGGTATTTTGGAGGCTGAAATGTTGAATGTCAGGTGGCCTCATCTCCTTTTTCTATTTCAGAGGCCCCTCAAAAAACCTAGTTCAAGGAACCGGGAGAGGGGCAAACCCGAGAAAGAAAAAAAGGGGGGTCCCCATGGTGAGAGGACAAAAATAGGGTGTGTGTTGTGGACCCACAACAATATGTTCCAAAATTTTAATGAAACTATACATATCCAAGTAATCAATGTCAATAAGGAAGTAGTAAATCTATGTCGGATGAGTCCTAATTTGTTTCAAATAATACCCATTTTTTTGTCAACAATGTACAACTACTTGTCATATTATTTAGCATGATTACAGGATCATGTTGAAGTCTTTTATAGCTATAAATATGTAATTTTTCAATTATTGAAGTATCACTTGGATGAATTTTCTATTATATATTTCAAGTTTTAATTGAAAATATTATCCAATATTCAAATTAAAATTTATAAAAGATCATAAACTTTAATACAGTCTTCAAATAAAATATTTAAAAAAATAAAAATGTGTAAATATTATGATTAATTAAAGTGAGATGATAGATTTATTGAATGAATCTCCTTGATGGTCAAGAAACTGAAAATGAGTGTCATTTGGATAGTCAAATCACTATATATCAATTCAAAAGGATAAACATGCTCTAAAAGTGGAAGCATAAAGCCAAAAAAATTATTACATCACAAATTAGTTGTTGTACAATAACAAAAGAAATAAAATGGAATAAAAGAATAATACATAATATGTTGACTTACATGCTAAAATCATAAATGTCCTGATTGCTAAACCCCTGAAAGAAGATTCAATCAATGAAGATCAGGAGGAGAATATGGAAAAAATACTACTAGAGAAACTTGAGCTGAGGATCAATGTTGTGGTTAACTTCCACCAGTGTACTACTGAAAGCTGCATCCAGAGCATTGAAGATACCCTCAGCAGAATAATGAAAAATAATTATGAGGGAATGAAAGTGACTGACGGTAATCTTAGGGCTCTTGTTTCTGTGTTGGATGGGAACTCTAACACTATCGTGGTTGATCTGGATAATACTGTTGATCCCAGCATTGCTGGCCCAGGGACTCGAACAAGGGCAAGTGCCAAAAAAGTGAAACAGGGGAGCTCCAAAGATATTAAAGAACTCAAAGATGTCATCGATAAATATAAACATGTGATGGATGAGTCTGCTGAGATCTT
Organism: Thuja plicata; assembly: GCA_018584345.1. Classification (NCBI taxonomy): domain Eukaryota; kingdom Viridiplantae; phylum Streptophyta; class Pinopsida; order Cupressales; family Cupressaceae; genus Thuja; species Thuja plicata. Next base: position 2,555,011 of record MU223154.1, read on the forward strand.
GAAGCAGACCTGACCTTAGTTGTTGGGGCTGATTCTCTTTTTTTCTGATGTCGTCTTTTGCCCGGGTGCTCTTGCTAGTGGGGTTCAATATGCTATCTCTTCTTTTCCCCCAGCTTTGTTTGGTTTTGTCTGTTCATTTCTGCTTTTGCTACTAAATGCCTATCTTTAGTCTTTTGTAAAGGGTTACTGTTCCCTTCAAAAACTGCTTTACCCTTAATCGAAAACAAAATGCCAAGGAAACATCTATGAGGCAAGGAATAAGTAATCTTATTGTTTGAAGAAAATAAATACAAACTCCATAGCATGTTTCTATCACTCTTACAATTCTAAATTTTTATTTTATAATAGTATTTCAATTATTCTTGCAATCTACAATTCACAACTTTAACTTTACTTTCAAGGAAACAAAGACATATAGTGTAATTCCCACCCATTTACTACTACTTATATTTATCATGTACTAACTCCATACTTGCATGTGCATGGTTGGCGTCTATGTTTAATATTTCTGTTTGATGTGTCTGATGTGGTAGACGACAGAGACATAGTCACTTGCATTGTGAGATCCACACGATTGACTAATCCCTACCATTGCTTGTTATATTTATGTATATGCATGTACATGCATGGTTATGGAATGTAGGTTTGCTAGTACCGGGCAATGTCTTTCCTGAATTGGCAGGAGTGAGCGTGCCCTATCACAATATTTTAATGGTAAAAGAGGGGAGATAACATATAGCTCCAAATCTCAACCTAAGCCTACATTTTGTCCTATGGAAGGACAAGTATTTGATTGACTACCCTTGTTTGATTCGTTAAAAGTTACGTCAATCCTTATACCCCATTTTGAGTATGATTGTTTGGTTATTTATTTTATAGCCTTTTTGGAGTTAGTTGGATTTTTGCATTTTGATTGTTCAATTTTATTTGTGTATGCATTTTGGTTGTGTTTGCATGGTGCCTTATTGAGGTTGATATGTTTTATTAAGGTTAACTATTAAGTTTAAATAATTACACCTTTAATAATGTTAAATATTAAAATATTAAATATATAGTTATTTAATTAATAGAAATTAATTAAATACCTATGTTTATTAAAGAGACTTAATTAAAAGTCTAATTATAGAAATTTAAGATTTAATTAATTATTAAATCCAAATCAAGATTAAAGGCATAATTAATGAATTGATATTTGATTATCAATTTGCATATTATTAATATGCTAAAAAAATTAATTGTTAATTAAATATTATTATGCAATTACATTTGCACATTCAATTTAATAAAATTAAAATATAAATTAAAGTTAAAATTTGAGTGATTTTCATGAATGAGAAATATTCATTAAAATGACTCTTTTAATAAAAAAAAGGTAATTCATAAAAACAAAGTTAAGAGTTGAGTTCTCATTGTTGATTGGGAGTTGCATGCTCGAGTTCTAATTGTTGGGTTTTCATTATTAAAATTTCTTTTGGTCATTATTGGGGACATGGGTTTTAGGAGGATTTACAGGTTTTAGCTCTAGGTTTGGATTCAAATGAAATTTATTAAAAGTTGGAAATTTTGGATTTTGGATTGTGTTATTCTTTTCTTCTCAGATCATTCTTGGATTTAAGGTAGGGTTTTGAACTTTCATATTTTCAATCCTATGTAAGTTTCCATTTTGAAAAGATTTTCTTCTTCGTGTCTGGTATTTGTTTTATTTTCAAAATGTCTTTCTCCTTGAGATTTAGCAAACCAGATTCTTCTTGTATAAATTTTGTGGAAACATCTAGGCAAGGTTTCATCTTTGAGGGGTTGTTTTTACGTGTTTGTGTTTGGAATATTTGCCTGGTAAAGGCATCTTTGTTATTAGAGTTTTGAGGAATCATGTACCTTTTTTGTCCTTCCTTTGTTTTGTTGAATTTTTCCTTTGAAATATATATATATATATATATATATATATATATATGAACATTCATATCCTCCATATGAGCATAATTTGTTTTATAGAATTGAAAAAAGTAGAATATAAATATACTTATATATCTTATTGAGAAAATTAAAATGAAATTGTTTAAATAAAAATAAATTAAAAAATAGTATATATTTATCTGGCAGAAAAAATTATTTAAAATAAATAAATAATGTTTATTATATATATATATATATATAGGGTGGTGGGACACCACCCTCGCCACCCCCCGTGGTCGCTGCCATCCGCAACAGGCTGCGGCTCACAGCTCTGCTACGGTGAACACAACAGGCTGTGAGCAACCTTTGTTTTGGTGACCACATCAGGCTCTGGATGCAGCCCTACTATGGGTCGCAGGCGGCAAAGGCAGTCATGTGGGAGGGTTGGGGCCCCCACGCACCCCCCTTTGTTATTTTTTTTTATTTTAAAATTTAAAATGAAATTTTTAATTAATCACAATTAATGATTGTTAATAATAATTATTAATATCAATAATTATTAATTAATCATTTTATTAATTATTATTTTTAATATATATGTATATGTTAGGTAGTACATATATATCATTGTAGTTTCAAGAAATATGTAAGTAATACTTTCAAATATAAATTAATTTAGGGAGTACGAATTTTTGTTTATTTGGAGATTTAAAGTTTAGTTATAATTTAGTTGATCTAATTATCTTCATATGATAATTATTTAGGTCACACATGCGTCTGCATTGTTTAAATCATTAATGTGGTATAATTGAATATATTAGCACATTAAATATATCTCTTATGTGGGTCTTAAGTTATCTGTTTTGTTTAGTTGTGGATCTACATGGGTAGAATATTGCCTTAGGTGGATTTTATTATTCAAACTTGACTTTTTTTTATGGACTTGTACTTGGACTTTTTCTTTCATGGTTTTATACCTGTACACCTTTGGCTATATTCTGGTTAATTCATAAACTTTTTACTACCATCAATTAGTCCCTATGTCGCCTTGTGTACATTTGTGATGTGATGTGATATGTTACTAAGCCTCGATCAATATGTATTTGACCACAGGAGGTGATGACCATTTTTGTGTGTAGTCTTATTAACTTGGTCACCTTGTTTCTTCTGATGTGATTATTTTGTGTATGATGGTCCATTTTTTATGTTTTACTCCATGTTTGGAGAGAGATGTTATCGATATTTTACGGTCATTGATCTTGTGATGTGATAACCATGTGTATAGGGTATTTGAGTTATTGAGATATCCAATATGGGATGGATAGTTTGGATTCTTGTATAGGATGAATTATTCTTTGTTATGCTCCAACATTTGTATTAGTGATTTTCATGTCTTGATGTTTTTCGAGATGTCTTTTATGGTTTTGGATTTTTCTTCTTTTTGATTCTTTTTCTAGGAGCATTAGGGTAGGTTATCTAGGAGCATAGAGGGGAAGTGGCTATGAGGATTACTCATTGTAAGTTGACTTAATAAGTGATAACTTAATTAAATTAATTGAGAGAAAACATCCTTAAGATAAATATGTGTCTCGCCCTTGCCTTGATTGCTAGTATAGGATAAGGATGGGAGTGCGAGAAGATGCTTGATTGAGGTCTTGCATTATTAGAATCCTTGTCTATATGAAAGGATTACTAAGCCGCATATGGTCACTTGAATTTTGGAGTCTAGAGAGGTTTCCAGGAAAAAACTCATGGGTTAGACATATGTGATGACTTTTCCCTATATGTGTTCTAGGTTCCTACGTGAGTTTTTTGTACACTTTTTTTTTCTCTCAATCATTTATACTTAAAATCCTTGTAACTCTTTTATTACCATTTTATCTAGTGTACCTTTGAATTTAGTCTTTCTTCTTTGGTTGTTTCCTTGAGTGGGGCCTCATGTTATCTCCTCAGCACGGTGGGACTGGACCTTTGGCTCCACGTGGTCAGGTGGTAGTGATTCTTATTACCATTGAGATCTGACATTCGTGTCTTTGTGCTTGGATGATCCTTGATGTTGTTTCTAATTCTTCTTGTTCATTGCTTGGAGGCTTGCTTCTTATCATCATGAGATGTATATATTGTATTTCATTTTACATATTAGTGACATTGATTCAGGAGATGTATATGTATATGTATATGTACTTGTATTGTATTATTGTTATCCTTGTGACATGTGCAATGCAAGTTTTGTTATTATTATTGTATGTCATGACGTCTCAGTTATACTCTATAGATTATATCTTTAATTTCATTAATTTAATGAATGTATCTCTTTATTTTGTTGAAATGAAAATTTTAGTGTACTTTATGATTTGTGCTCTTTTCATTATGATTCAGTAAAGGAGTAGGAATAATTCAATTTGAGTTTTCAAATGAACGTAAGATATATCATGTCATTATGTTACATGGTTGTACTTAGTAGATTAATTAAAATTTTCATAATTATACATCACTGAACCCTTGAGATTTGTAATTTGTATATGAGTTATATTTATGAGTATATATTGTCTTATGTTATATTGCTTCTGCATTGTTTTTTATTGTAAACTATTAAGAAAAATCAATATTTGGTAAACTTAGTAACATGTTTTAGGTTATTTTCTCTTGGGTTTCCTAGTGGGGCATTACATATAGAGTATCTTCAACATAAAAACTACTTGTAAGCATAAAATAAATTTGTTCCTTTAAAGAAATTAGAAATTTCCACCAATAGGATAAAAATTATTTTTTCTAAAAAGATATGATTTCTTTTATTGCTTTATTTACAATACCCACCTTGATAACAATTTACCTGATACCTCCTCATGCCTAACAAAGGTGTAGGTTCCTTAGAATTCCTATTGAAATCTCATCAAGAGTAATAATCTCAACACATGTCTCTAATGACAATCTAGAAATCCAAGCTTCACCTATGTATTTAACTATCCATGAATACTTATAATTGATCAATCCATGCTATGTTCTAAATGCAACATCGCTCTCTCATGAAGCTTCTAATCAAAAGCTCAATGTACTCAACACCAAGAGAACTAACCAAATCAATGTCCAAAATATAAATATATGTCTATAGAATTAGGAATAAAACCTAATATCAAGATTTCACATCTCTGTTGATCTCTAAGTTTTGTTGATCATTAGTGTCTCACACTTAGTCATTTATCCAGGCAAGTTAGCCGGTCATCACTGCAGCCGAGCTATCCAGTATAGGCTGAGAAATATAGCATAGTCGTTGCTGAGTAGATATATGGTTGCCGAGTGACTCGGTAATCAAGCAATAGATGATCATGTTCATGTCGAGCGCTAGAGTTTTAATGTGCCGAGAAAGACATTTTTGACATACATGTTAGGAATGACACACTTGAAGGTAAACCATTTTGGGCCGACTTGTTCATATATTTAATGATTTAAATGAAGTTAATTATGCATTAATTATTTGATCCCAATGCGTGGCATGGAGCCAATCACAAAATTGGAATGCCTAAGCGGCATAAGCTTTTGATCTTGATCGTTGATCTAGATCTAATCGCCAAATTCATGAAGTATATTAAGATTGCTTTTTAAACCCTAATAGTGGAGATGTGAGAGAAGGCGAATGTTACATGAGAGATGTACAAAGGGTTATTTTGAGAGAAGAAGCATAGATCCAGTAGACTAAAAGAGAAGTGAACAACAGAGTAAAGACATATCAGATTATTAGATCAGAGAAGGTATTGGAAAGAGGAGATCCATTATCAGCATCAGAGTGCATAACGAAGGATCGGTTATTAAGATATTCTAACTAGTGTATCAAGTGAAATATCTTAACATAGTGGTTCTAACAAACCTTTCTAAATCTCTTAGCCGAGTGCTTACTTTATTGTAAGTTAAATCATTTTACAAGGTAGATTGTAATGATCTAAGGCTCTTAACTAGACAGACCTTTAACCGGGTAGATTACATATTGTAATAAAAATGTGTAGCCCTAACAGGCACACTTTATTGCAGTAGTATTGAAGATCTTTGTGGGTATCATCCCCACCCCAGTTTTACCTTATTGGGTTTCTAGGTTACTAGAATCTATTTTCTTGAGTTATTTATTTACTGTCGTGAATGCTACTAGTTGATAGTTCAATTATATTTATGCATGGTTGTGGATTAGTTTTGTTTTAAAGGATAAAATTTTAAGATCTGATTCACCCCCCCCCCCCNATCTGATTCCCCCCCCCCCCCCTCCCCACCTTTCAGTATCTTGCTTTCCCATATTGTATTTCCAACAATCTCCTCAAATATTGATCATGTGCTCCAATAAAGATATCATTCTCCCAAGAGAGTGTGTTTGACAAAAACTCCAATGTGTAATGAAGATTTTTTCATGGTGCAACACCAAACCATCCTCTAAACTAAGTAATAATGTACATTTTAGTTAACATGTAGAACCAACAAAAACATCTCTCTAAATATTAAATCAACTTTAGCAACTAGAAATTGACATCAAATATGTCATCTAAACATTAGAATAAGAATACATCTACTAAACCACAAGTTCTAGAAATAGAACAAATGAAAAACCTATCAAGTTGTACAAAAGCATTCGTGTCATAGAATAACCAACTCCACAAGTCACATGCAATCAATGGCTAATTATCTAATGCTTTTGTGTAACCAAGGGGTGAAACCATAATCCCAACATAATCTATTCCATAAGCATGTGTTGTTTCCTATATGATAATATTGAGAGAAACCTCATCTATCAAACACAACCAGATTGTGTTGAGAGATCTAAAATCCATATCTTTCCAGGCGTCATAAAACATATTTGTAGGTCTCTTTGACATGCATCTTGAGATTCCACATCTCAAAGTTCTTATTTTCATTAAACTTCTCCACCTTGAAACTAGCATTTTAAAACTTTCACTAGATGTTGCAAAATCAACACCAAATCTTAATAGTCACTACAAGAATAATTTCTCTAATACCAAATAAACCCATAAAATTAAACATTGTAGAAAAAAATAGATGTAATAAAAAAATGAAGAAAAGAGAATGAAATAAAAATAAATAACTCATATAAGATTATGATTTACATGGTAAAACCTTAACAAAAAATCAAGAAAACATCCTCGGGAGAAGGAATTAAAATTCTTATTACTGGAGAAAAGAATTACAAACTCCATAGCCTACTACTATCAATCTAACAATTTTGAATTCACAATTTACAAAAACATTATGATTGCTATGGTAATATTTTAAATAACATGGAGAGGTAGAAATAGAGAGGAGCAGGGGTTGATAGGGTTTCAAAAAGTGCGGAAGGAGGAGGAGATTCAAAGGATGATGATTCAAGACCTAGTTCAAATCCTTTTTTGTGGCTTTGTCATCTTGGGGGTCAGGATTTGGAATTAGTTTATTTGTGTTAGTGTGGTTGTTGCAGTTGGAGGTGGGCATTGTGCTTGATACAATGAAGGATTTTTTTCCTCTTGTGTGTGTTTCCTCCCACTCACCAAGGGATTTTTAGCAATTTTTTAAATATTTTAGATGACTTTCATTTTGCGAAGCTAGATGTCTTATTTGTCAAGTTGGAAGAGGTGTCTACTCTTCTTTGGATTTTTTCTTTCAGTTATGGTAAGCAGCTAGTGTTTTTTGGGCACTTTCTCTCCACTCCTTACACAGGTCAAATTTTATGTTGGTTGCTTTGTTTTGGTGTGCAATGCTTCAAACTGATGACATTGAAAATGGTACACTTATCTAAATTAGTTCAGATGCGGAGATGGATTTTATTCTTACCCCTATGATGCTTTTGAGAAGTTGGAGTGGTAGAGGAGTTAGTGAATATAATTTCATCACTCCTATTAATGGAGCCTTTTTCAGTTATGATACTATGTTGGTGATTTATGTTGCCTAGATATGTGTAGGATCATGGTATACCAAACTAGGCCCTTAAGTGCCAATAGAATTTCAAAAAATTAGGGTTAGGAAAGTTGACGTAAAAATTTGAACAAGTTATCAATCTTATATCAAAAATATGTAAGAAGAGAATTTGTATAAAATTTAAAGTGGTTTCTAAGCTAATAGCCCTTTTTGGAAAACAAAAAAAAAATTATTCTAGATGGTGAAAATTTCAAAATTTAATGCAGTAGTACGAAACTTTTAGGAAAAAGATAAGAAGTAGGTGTATGTTTGAGCACCTTAAACATAATCTAATGATAATATGTTTTTACAAGATTATAGATATAAGTAGTAGAATCATGTCTGGAAGTGATGCATATCTTTTTGTAATGGTTTTCCAAGTAAATAATTAATTATGATTTTTCTGCTACAACTTTTCCACAATATAAAAATTCTCATCTCTGACCACCTACTTAGTTTAAACTTCATCAAATTGATTTATTTTTTCTTATAGTAAGTGAAGTGTAGAACATGACACATGTTTTGGATTTTAAAAATATTATACCGTTTGAAAGTTATAGTTGTTTTTCAATTAGTCTATCAATGAGGAGTTTAGAGGTAACTCAATTAGAAAAAAAAAAGAATAATTTCTTATTCAACTCAAAATTTGATAGCAACTATATTGATGCAAAGCTAAGAATCTTCATAAGAAACCCTTTTTGTTTCATCAAATTTGGGTGAAAAAAATTCCTCAACTACATGGTCGAAGTCTTGAGATCGGAGGAAATATAGAAAACATCTTTTTGGGGTTGACCATCCAGGTTTGGTATCCCAAAGCCAAAACGTGAGGCAAATCTTGAAGCAAATCCTTAGGTGTGTCAAAGGTATCAGGTACTAATTAATATTGGGTATCTGATCCAAATCCAATACCCGTTATGAAACATGATACCCGTTTTGAAATCAAATACCTTTTTTGAAAAATTAAAAAATCCATTTTAGTAAAATGGGCATAACATTTGTGTTTCATATCAAAAAATTTATTTTTTATAGGTTTTGGAAAGGTGATTCAGAGACCTACAATATTGATAAGGTAATTTTATTATATTATAGATAAAAAATTAATTATAATCATTTGAATTGAATCTTTAATTTTGAAACTTGTAATAGTTGAAAATTTTGGATACAAAATCATTCTTTATTAGTTCAATTTTTCTCCCATAAGAATATGCATAGTTAAAAAGTATAATGACAAACATACATTTTATGTACTAATGAGATTAACATTTTTCATAAATCATCATAAATGGTTTACTTATTTTCTTTGATCCTTTGTACACAATTTCCCAAGATGACTTGAGAGAAAATTTCCTATACCTCTCTTCCCCTCTCGTAATTTACTTAAGGGGTCCTATGACCCATTAGGACCCCTCAAGATCCCTTACCATACATTATTGTATGGTAAGGGTTCATAAGAGATCATAAGGGGTTCTAGGACTCATTAGTACATGTCCTAGGACCCCTCAATACCCCTTAGGACCACTTACCATACTATAATGTTTGGTAAGGGGTTCTAAGTGGTCCTAAGGGGTCCTAGGATACATTAATGTGTCCTAGCACCCATTAAAAACCCTTATCACCTATAATGTATGGTAAGGGATCCTAGGACACATTGATGTGTCCTATGACCCCTTAAGAACTCTTACAACCACTAAGATGTATCTTAAGGGGTCCTAAAGGGTTCTAAGGAACCATAAGCAGTCTTAGGACACATTAATGTGTTCTTGGACCCCTTATGACCTCTTACCATACAATAATGTATGGTAAGGGGTCCTAAGGGTTAATAAGGGGTACTATGACACATTAATATTTCCTATGACCCCTTATAACCCTTAGGACACCTTACCAACCATTAGTGTATGGTAAGGGGTCATACACGGTAATAGGGGTCCTAAGACACATTAATATGTCCTAAGACCCCTTATGACCTCTTAGAACCATTTCATACCCCGTACCATACATATTAGGGGTTATAAGGGTTCTAAATGGGTCCTAGGACACATTAATGTATCATAGGACCCCTCAAGACCCTTTAGGACTTCCTAACATACATCTTAGGGGTTATAAGGGTTGTTAAAGTGTCCTAGGACCTCTTCAGAACCCTTAGGACCACTTAGGACCCATTACCAGACATTAGAGTATGGTAAGGGGTCATAAGAGGTCTTAAGGACTCCTAGGATATATTATAATAATATGTCCTAGGACCTCTTATGATATATTTCCACCCGTTAGGACCACTTACCATACACTAATATATGGTAAGGGATCCTAAGCGGTCATAATGGGTTGTAGGAAACATTAATGTGCCCTAAGACCCCTTAATACCCCTTACCATACACTAATGATTGGTAAGGGGTACTAAGGTGTTTTAGGACCCCTTAATAACCCTTATGAACCCTAATATGTATGGTAAGGGTTCATAAATGGTACCAAGGGGACATAAGGGGTCTTAGGGCAAATTAATGGCTTTTAGGGCCCCTTTGGACCCCTTAGGACCCCTTATGATACACTAATGTATTGTAAGGGGTCCTAAGGGATCATAAGGGATTATAAGAGACATTAATGTGTCATATGACCCCTTACAACCCCTTTGGAAATCTTACCAAACATTATTTTATGGTAAGGGGTCATAAGGGGTCCTAGGACGTATTAATATGTACCAAGATCCCTTATGACCCCTTACCATACATCTTAAGGGTTGTAAAAATTCTTAAGGTGTCCTAGGGCACATTAATGTTCCTAGG
>MU223154.1:2583313-2595734 GCA_018584345.1 Thuja plicata
TATATATGTACACACACACACACACACACACACACATATATGCATATATATATATACACATATAGATACATATATATATGCATATATACACATTATACACATATATATGCACATATATGCATATATACATGCATATATATACATATATATACACATATATATGCATATATATATACACATATATGCATATATATACATGCATATATATACAAATTTACAAACAATATATATAAAAGAACATTATAATGCATATATACAAACAATATATATCATAAAAAAAAAAATATGCAAATTATAAATGTGAAAAACCTGATAAAGACGTTCGATAAAACAGAAGCCCACTGTTCTCTCCTGTCACTTTCAACCCAGCTGAAACAGTGAAAATGACTGTTTCAGCGAGTTTTTTATTCCGCCAAAAAAAACCTAGTTACTTTCGATCGAAAGTAACTAGGTACTTTCGATCGAAAGTAACTAGGTACTTTCGATCGAAAGTAACTAGGTACTTTTGATCAAAAGTAACTTCCGATCGAAAGTACCCATTTTAGGTACTTTCGATCAGAAGTTACTCACTTTCGATCGAAAGTGTTTTGTTGTTCCGATCGAAAGTATGATGAATTTTTTAGTCGGCCACACTTTTCGGGGTGAATTCCTTCCTCCTGAAAAGTGTAACCCACTATTGTGGTATTACCCTAGCATACATGGTGAGAGGGAAATTACCCAAGTGACACCTAGTCAAATCCAAGCCCTCATGAGCCACTATAAACAAATAGGATTATGATTAATGTCATAGTTCACGAGTATGAATTCGTCATTCTGACCACAGTTTACCTTAGTGTTTGTGTGACATGTAAAAATATCCCTTTGCAAGACATAAAACACCTTGCATTGGACGGACTGGGAAGCCCCTTCAATGGATGAATGGTTCTAGTTTGGTTTCCTAAACAGATGCCTCGACTAAATACTTTTGTGGTAGTGAAAAAAAACCCTCTATTTGTTGGTGCAAGAGGTAGATACTCTCTCAAGTTGTCCCACATTCTCGTATTTCATAGTATAGATAGTAATCCTTGGGAAGTGATGACCCAAAGTATTTAAATCTTGGAAGCCCTGTATAAGTGAGTGTCATGGAGGGGAGCCAGTGGTGCCAAGCTTCTAGGCCATCCATTTTGAATAAGCATGGTTCAGATTCATCTGCAGTGGGTTCTAGTGAGTATTGTCCTTTCCAACTATAGGAATTGTGATTGTCTTTGCACATAAAATATGATCTATCTTCTATATTTTATTGTCAAAAAATACATGAAAGACATCCAATCATTGACTTGAAAAATTGACCTCAAACATTAAAAAAATTGTTAAAACTCTTGGGAAAACAATTGTCTGTCACATGTATATCTTAGATCAACACATTTGAATTTTGTTCTGTTGTGTTTAATCTTTGTTTTTCTACATAAACACTCTATTCCAATGCATATATCTCCTATTTTTACATCCTTCACTCAAATTAACACATAAAATAGTCAGTTTAGCACATCTAATTGTTAGAATAGCTCATAGATTCATTGTTATAGTGCATAGCAGTGTTAGACTAGCAGATAAAGATCTTAGGATATCACATACATAATTTATATTAGCGTATCTACCACCTATTCTAGCGTATAGGAAATAGTGCATCCTAGATAGTGGGTATTTCCCGGTCTCTGACCAAATTTTTGAAAACTGATCTAGATGCCCATTTTTGGGTTCTTCCTATTCCAATTATCGCAAAGGTTATTTTTTAACAGATAGACCTTATAATCAGAAAGTGAAACATTTTCACCATTATACCTCCGACCAAAATTAGTCTTTAATCAATTGTACCTTTTGATCATTAATTCCAACAAGGTTCAATATTAGGATATATTTTTCCTCATCTGAACTTGGGCTTGGGATTGTAATTAAAACATAGCCACATAAATAGGACATGTCCATCTTTTCCTATTCATCTTTGTTCATCCATCCAAATATTAACACGTGATCCATCGACGCGGTCTATTATCAATTGCATGCCTGTTTTAACAAGGTCTCAAAAATAAAAACTCAACCAAATGCAATCTCAAGAAGGAGAAACACAAGAAAACAAAAAAAAAAAAAAGGAAACTCAAACTTATCCAAACCATGTTAAATAGTCATCAAGATCATTTTTCATGCCTATTTATACTAGATCTCTATTAATGAAATAACAACTAGACCAAAAAGAGAAAGAAACATCACAACAAGGAAAGGAAACACAAATAACACAAAAAAAAAAATAAACCATGGATGATACTGATAACCCCCTGGGCTAATTTTTACACACATGATGATTGTGGTGAGAAAATCATTGATGAACAAGTTAAGGAAGCACAATAAGACTCAATTTAACATAAAATCATAGAGAAAGTCATAAAATCAGATCGAGACAAATATTTCCTAATGTTAGCTCAATTGGAAGTAAAGCTTCCCCATGACTTTGATGTAACACAATTGAAATTTAAAGAAGATGAAAATAACCCTCTTGTTGCACTCACAAAAAAAATTCAAGCTTTACAACTGCAAATACAAGATATGCAAAGAGGGACTTCCACCAAGAAGTATTCATTGGAGGACATTTTCCCTTATTGGTTTGATAAGAGCTTGGACATGACACCATTTCCACCAAATGTAGACATCCCTAAATATGAAAAATACATGGGCATAAATGATCCACAAGATCATATTAGGTATTTTTTCACCTTAAGCATGGAATTCATCCATGAGGAAACATATTTGATGAGAGTATTTCGTAGAAGCTTGGGAGGACAAGCTATGGAGTGGGTCTCTAAACTTCCACCTGGTATCAAATCCTTGTAAGAACTAGTCTACAAGTTTTTCACTCAATATTCTTACACCATAGAACATGAAATTACCATGCTTGACCTTTGCAACACTAAACAAAAGAATGAGGAGCCATTTCATACCTTCTTGCAAAGATGGAGATGAATCTCTGCTAAATACTCATGCAACATACCTGAGAAATAAAAATTTTCATAAACAACTTAACCAATGAGATGAATTATAGACTTCAACTGCAATGTCCTCCATATTTTGAAAAAAAAAAAGATTAAAAATGGGATCAAGATTGAAAATTCCTTGGTTAAGAAAGGTGAGTTGAAAATCTACAAAAACATTCTGATATCTCTATGACATTTGATATCTCTGAATTTTCCAAATAAGGATTAGTATAAAAACATTCTGATATCTCTATGACATCTCTATATTTGATCAATAGCAAAGTTTCAAAAGTTTTAGACTATTGAGTGCAACTGTATACTGCATTGGCGAGTCACGACTGCATTGTTGCATATTAATTTGAGGCAAAGGTAAGTGATACTTATTCTATGACTCTATGATTTTGAGTTCATTTACATTATTTTGGAATAGGTTTGCAAAAATGGGGTTTCTTTTCCCTTTCGGCCCGAAATACACCGCACATCGTTGATATGTGCTCATCCAACGGTCGCTGGCACTACCGCACTATCGTGGCTCCCATTAACTTTTGGCTTGTCATTTGATGTCACTAGAACATGTGTGAGTGTCACTTAATCATTTTAAATTACAACTTTAGCTTATTAGTTATTACATTTAATAAATGTTATTAAATGTTTAATTTTACAGTGTAGTCTGATTTAGATTTTAATTCAATTATTTCTATCTTATAATCACACATCGATATGACACATTGGAAAATTAAAAATAGAAACTTTCTCTAGACTATTAAAGAAACTTAATTGTTTTAAAAATTCAGAATCTCAGTCTTCAGATTTAAAAATGGAAGTACTAATCCATCGCTTAAGCATATACTTAAATGTATAATACACTGTTAAAGCAACTAATTAAAAAATTGTAATCACAGAGAAGTCTAAGAATCATTTTTGTACCCATAAAAAGAAAATTGAAACGAAATTGGAAATTTTTATTTTTTTAAATTTATAAAATTACATCGTACAGTAAAAATAGAAACCTACTAGGCAACTTCTTATCAGTATAAAAAAAAAGTGAAACTTTGTATGTCCATTGTCAAAAGACCAGGGTAACGGGAATGGGTAAACTAGGGAATCAGGGATCTTCATCTTTCTTTTCGTCTGAGTAGAATTTTCCAGAGAGGATAATCTCTGAGAATTTTTCAAGCCATGTGTAGTCCACCTCGTTGAATTCATCAAGGTAAAACCATTTCTGGAGAAAATCCCTCCCAAGCCATGCCCATTAATTGTGTCGCGTTAGTTGCTCATCATTGAGGTTCAACAGAAAGGGTTGTCTGGCTACATTTCTGCTCGGCACCAACAACTTGTGTATATCTCTTGGCCAAGGGATCCCCACCCCTAATTCTGCAAAAATAGAAACATTGACATCGTCCTTCAGGAACTTCTTTTTAAAAATCTTCCTCAACAGCATCAGCATATCCACCTACTATCCTCTGAGGTCGAGGAGAGACGAAAAAAACTAGGACGTAATATTCATGTAGACGTCGTATATGTCAACATTCTCAAGGAACTCTCGACCCAATAACATCAACACAATCGAATTTATAAAAGTGTCGGCACCAACCTCCCTACAAATGAAAGTGAGGATTTCTTCCAAGACATTGCCCAAAAAGGACCTCTGGTCATCTAGGGATGTGCCTCTCAAACGGATCAGTGTATCCATCTTTAATTCTCGAAAGCCTAAAGACCTAAAAACCTAAACCTTAAAACTAGAGGCAGAATTTATACCACCGGCAGCTCTGACTCTTAATCTACAAAAAGAAAAATGAAGAAGAAAGAAGCCAAATTGTCTATAAATAGTCCCGACCCCTTGATTGATAGTAGTGATCACGGATACTTAGCAATTAATAATTATTATTTCTTTAATCATATTTAATTCATTTTCCATAAATGCATTATGTGTATTATGCGTGTGAGAGATTTAAATCGACTGTCATTAATCTTTCATATCTAAATGTAAATATTTCGCATAAATGCATGCGTACTATTGACAGTTAAAGATGGCAGTTAAAGAATGTCACTGACAAGGAATTTATTTATTTTTGAGTTACGAGTTATAAGTTGCAGTTGCACTATCCACCATCCACGTAAAAAAATAACCAGTAGTAATCAATGATCATGGTTATGGTGCACTTTTTAAGGCTTGATACGTGTCATCATTCCGGTGACTTCTTACTGAAGTCTGTTTCCTTCCGAAATTTGGCCCGAAATTAAATTTCAGCCATCTATCTAGGATGATCAAATGGTCTCAAATAATACATTTAACAATATAAAATAATGTATATTACTAATTAGGTTATGTGTCCATGTGTGATCAGTTATATTCGCAATAAATAAAGGCAATATTCGTTGGACGTTGCATTAATTACAATGTTACGTGTCATTATTCCAGTGACTTCTTGGAAAACTTTGTTTCCTTCATGAAATTGGGCCAAAATAAAACTTTAGCCATTGATCTTGCATTAATTACAATGTTACATGTCATTATTCCGGTGACTTCTTGGAAAACTTTGTTTCCTTCACGAAATTGGGCCGAAATTAAACTTCAGTTGTTGATCTAGGATATCAAACGGTCTCAAATAAGACATTTACTATTAGTTGGCATTGGCCCACATGATGCATTGACAAGTCCCATTTTTTGAAAATTGCCAAATAAAATATTTATTTTTCCCATAATTAATGATAGATTAGCCAATAAAATAAATATATTTTCAAACGACACATAAAAATCGCGAGTACAAATATTTTTTTTACCTTTAAAAAAAAATCATTCGCCTCATATATTATATATTTTCCCCCACATTAATTTTTAATTTGCCAAGATTGTATGGAATTTTCATTTGGTAGGGAAAAAATCGCCTACACCTTTATATTATTTTCCTAATTTGGGAAAAAAATTCGCCATCATCAATAAAAAATTTCCCCTAGATTAATGTACAATTCGCCAGGATTTTACACTTATTCCTAGGAGGGGGTTTCTTAAAGTTATCCCTGGTTGTTTTTTTCTAAAAGACTATTTAATTTTATCTTAAAATTATTTTACTTGATAGTACTACTTAGTTTATTTTTATTTTTACTTTTAATTTTAGAAAAAAAATTGAATTGTATGCATTGCCTAGCAAATGTTAATTTTACTTTTGAAAATAACATTATACATTTAGTTTGAACTATTGAAGTCATGTCAATAAAGGGAAAAATATGAGAGGTTTACAAAAACATAAAATAGTGGGCAATTTAGATTCACTCTCTAGAAGAAATAAGGTTTTCACACATTTCATCTAAAAAAATAGTGATGCTTGATTCCCTCACTAGCTCTCACTATCTCATGGTCCAAATATTTGTAGTTCCAAGCTAAGTAAATTTGTTAATATTCTCTTCACCAAACTTGTCTATCATCAAAACAAAGACATCGAATTTATAAGTTGGATCAAGACATGATCTCTTTGTCAAAATTGATGCCCTATTTTAGGAGCCCCTTCTTAGAGTAGTTAAAACATCATCTTCATCCTCATCTAATATAGTTGATTAGGTATGTAGTATAGACACTTTGATATGTACACCTTCAATTATGCTTTCACATCAAAGACCTAACAGCTTATCCCTTGCACCTTCTTTTGGTGCAAGTGCTAGTATTTTAGAATTTTTCAATGTTAATTAGCCAATAGGCTTCCCTTCTGAAGTTGCTTGCAACCGGAATTTGACTCATGCCGGAAACCACGTTGGAAATTGGTTTTGAGATAATGGTTTTAAGGCATATGGTAGATGTCTGTGCAAACTATTATTTTTCAGTGGGAGAGCATCAGGGTACATATGACAAGACAATGTCAGAAATGAAATACGCGACGCCCTATTTACCGTTTATTTTCCTTGTCTAGAAAATACAAGCGGTGGTGGATTTTTGCGAATGTCAAGATGATGGAAATGGCTTCTGAGTCTATGAAAGAGGCGCTTAGTAAGGTAGCACAAGGAGCGGCCACGATTCTTTTTGATGAAGTCAAGTCCTCTATTTCCATAGTCAGGCAGCAGAGCGAGAGTTCCAGGAGATCAGGATGGTGGATTGAAAAATGGACTATTGCAGATGAGCTCTGGGCCATCGGTTTTTTTTGTTGGATAGTTCGAAATGCAGGATGCAGGAGTTTCAAGCAAAGGTCGCAGAGAATAGAAATGTTGTTCAATGGTGTAGCATTCCAATCTTTGACGAACCCAATAGAAATCCCAATTTACTATTTGAAGTTGTTGTCAATAAGTTTTTGGATGGAAATGATGTCCTTTTGCAGATTTTTGTGGCCAATGACCGCGCCCTCATAGTGCGGGTATTTTTGAAGGAGTCTGTGAAAGTGGTTTGTTCTCAAGGAGTCAAAATTGGGACCTCGTTGGGATTGGGTTACCTGCTGCCCGAAACGAAGAGAGAATACATCTGGTCTGAGGTACCCAACTTTTCTGGGGAACATCTGTGTGATTTGTGGGCACGATCGATTGATGGATGTTCCGTAGATAAGCACTTGCCTCGATATTTGATGCAGAAGTGAATGAAAGAAAGCTAACTAAATCTGACTTCCACAACTATATGTGCAACGAAGAAATCTAGGTAAGCATATTGTAAGATATGGAAACAACTCATATAATGTCAATCATGTAAAGTAAATGTTATAAAATAATAATATTTATTATTATTATCATATTAAGATTCAAATCTCAAAGGTTCTATTATGTTGTTTTGTCATTACTCCAAACACAAATCTATACCATTCGCACAACAAAATACACAAAAATGTTCCCCAAGGCAAATATTAATAAAAAAACCAATACAATATGTCTAAGATAGGACTCTAATGTGTTATCCAGAAGATTGCATCTAAACCCTAACCCTAAGCGAGATATTAAGCGAGAACGAAAGGTAGAAGGGCACGAGAAAAAACCAAAAATTGCAAATAGTGTAAATAACAAGAAGTAAGAAACCTTAAATAGTAGCCTACTTATGACTTTGTAAATGATGGATTTTCTAGGCATATGGTACACTCTATGTAGATAGAGGACTTGAATTTAATGCACTTCAACTTGAGAATGTATCACCCAAGAACTTTTTTTTTGCAGAACTTCACCTATTTATTTTAACAATGGTTGTCCAATCATATCATTCGATATGGCTGGATGCATAATTTTAAAATATTTAAACTTTAAAAAAATTTATAGTTAGATTTTATGAATAAGATTTATTTAGGGTTAGGGTTAGGGTTTAGATGTAATCTTCTAGATAAAGCATTAGAGTCCTATCTTAGACATATTGTATTGGATTTTTTATTAATATTTTCCTTGGGGAAATTTTTTGTGTATTTTGTTGTGCGGATTGCCTCTTTGTCTTAACTTGTATTTCTATTTTCTTATGCATCCTTGGACCACCTCCTGCAAACATTTAGCTTTTCTGAAATGACATTTGTTTTTTGTAGTTTAAAATTGAAAATGAAAATGAAGTTGAAAATGATTTAGGCTTCGGCCAAAGTGAGGGTTGCTTGGACCATCTAGAACAGTTTTGTTAAATTAAGTAGGATTTTGGACCATTTTGGCTTCAATATTTTCTTTACTCTTGAAGACATGTTCTTAATTGTTCTTCTATTCCAGACACATTTTCTTACAAATACCCTGGATCTATTTTAAATCCAAATCGTAATCTTTTAATGGAATAGAATGATTGAATTGTTATTTGGTTAATTTGAAGATGATGTTTACTTTGTTAAAAATGCGTCCATAGGCAACAAGATCATTGTACACCTTTTTAAAGACAACTGTAAACTATCTATAAAACTGAAAGCATTATTCATAGAAGTGGAATCACCCAAGTAAAAAAATGTGGTTATTTAATGGTCTATCCAGATCATGAGCTCTTAATGGCACAGGACACATTATTTGGATCAAGTACTTTAATGGAAGAGTTTATAGTTCCTTATCATAGAAATTAGACTATAATCAGTTATTCAGTTTAAGAGATTTTAATGTAGTTTAAATCTATGTTTTGCATGGTGCCCTTGGGAAAATATTGAGCCACGATATATTTTCCAAGTAGCATCATCACTCCATGACACCGACTATTATATTGGAGTTAGAGTAGCAGTAGCATCTCTCATATGGAAAAGTAGTGCCAACATCCGCGTAGAAACCAAACAAGACATTCATAATTACTAATATTTTGCAATCTACATAATTGCTTCTACACAATCCAGAACTATTAAAAGATTCAGATTGAGATCAAACATGACATGAATTTCAAGTATCAATTCAATGTAAGATATATTAGGAAAAACCCTAGGGTGATACCACAATAGTGGGTTACACTTTTTTGCCTAAACAGACATTGAAGTCTACATTTTGAGAAAAACTTTCACATTCGGATGCATATTGTTGTTAAACTGTTTGAAATCGGAACATGAAGTAAACTAGAGTCTTTTAGGATTTTCTGTCTAGATTCTAAATATATTTTTTTAATTTTTTTTTTGAATTTATTTTAATGGTTTTTTTTTCTCCCACTAAAACTGCTATGTTGCTGAAAACATCTTTTTCAAAAAGGTACAATGACTTCGTACAACATAACTTTTTTTTCTAAAATAGATATCAATGTGCTTCTTTTCAATTTGGTTTTGTAACATCCATACGGAGGGAATGCAATTGGTTTGATGACATTATCATGATTATTGCATATTTTATGAATGTTTGAAGTAGAGTCAACCGTAATTTTGACATACCTTGACTGCGTAGCTGATAACTTGTTGTGTATTTATCGAAATTCAAATTTTTTTTTTGATAGAAAGAAGAATCGAAACCGGAGGGCACTTTCTTTTGTAAAAAAAAATTTATATTTTCTACTATTTTTCATTGAACGTCAAACCTGGAAGTTTATATTTGATAAAAAACCTACATCTGATGCACGTCAAAATACATAGACCTAATTAATTCAAAATTTGCCAAATCTATATTCGTTAGAAAGCTCGTTTAGAGTACTTGTATGATGCAAAAGGAGGTGTCCCTATTCTTACATTTGAGCCCCGCGCTTGAGCCTCAAAGCCATGAAAACTGCATATTGTTGTTAGCCTTTGCAGATGGCATTAATTTTGGGGGTTTCGATAGAAACTACTTTCGATAGAAAGTAGTTTTGATCAAAACTAATTAGTTTCGATCGAAACTACTTTCTATTGAAAGTAGTTTCATGATTTGGCTTTTCCCCAATGTTTAGCAAAGCACTTTCGATCGAAAGTGTTCAGTTCCTATTGAAATTCAAAGATGACTTTTGATAGAAACCTATGTCAGCCTCTTTGGTGTCGTTTCAGGTTTAGAATGATTACATATAAATAAATATATGTTGTTGTCATCTTGTTAATTCAAAAGTCGCAAAATACTTCGCAATTTGGAAAAAGAAGACAATTCTACAACTTGTGATGGGAAATAAAAAGAGAAGGCTAAATAAGAGTGGTTGACATTATTCAGAAGATACTGAACATAGACTACATGAAGAAGCTCAGGAAAGATATTATCAGAATAAACAGGGTACATGTCTATATCTCTTTATCTCTCTCTTTGTTCATATTTTAAGTTGATGATTATGATTTGTCTTAATGAAACATATAAGCATGATATTGCAATACCTAATTTGATAAAGAAGACCTAATTATATCTTTGTATGCAGTAAATTCTCAAGAAGCACAACCTTATGAAGTTGGAGAAGGGTTATCGCAAGGTGAACAAGCCCAACCTTTAGACGTTGGAGAAGGGTCATCGCAAGGTCAACAGGCTCAACAAGTACAACCTTCAGAATCCCAAACAAGTACACATCTCTCTCTCTCTCTCTCTCTCTCTCTCTCTCTGTTTCAATTTAGTCTCTTAGTAGTTAATTATGCATTTTGAGTGTTTCCCCTTAAGATGACCTATTAAGAGAATTTTTTATTTTATCTACAGCCCAAGTACAAAAAACAAATGAGAATGTTAATCTAGCCCAAGAGTTGAAGAGAAAAATTAATCATAAAAGCATAGATCATTTAATCGAAATGGATGTGGAAAAATTGAGAGATTATGCTAAACAACCCATAAATACTACGAATAGGGCATTGAATAAAAAGTCTAAGGAAATAATTGTACAATTTGAGAATCTTGATATACTTGAAAAAAACCCAACTATTATCAATTACACTTCTTAAAGATGAGTTAAAAGAGTCATTAAATTTGTTGGGTGTAGATGCAAGCTTTAAAAGGACAAAAATGTCTAACGTACAAAAAAATATTGTTGAAAGTGTTAAGGAAGGTTTGCATTCCATTGGGAAAACAACTAGATCTGCAGATAAGTCTATTTCAAGAAGAGTTATATTGACATCTATTTAAAGAAAAACATGTCCCAAAAAAGAAAAATTTCTTCACTTTCATCTCATATCGGGTACATTAGGAAGACACTGGGACATTATTTGGAAAGTAGAATCAATTTGGATGATACTACATTGGAAGGTAATTTGGCACTAATGTGTAGAGTTTTACACTATGATAGGATTAATGAAACAGTTGGGAACTTGGTTACAACATTTTGGACTGATCATACTCGTCCTTCACCAAATACAAGAGATGTTATCAAGAAGAGGATAGGGCCTAGGGAGTATTTGTAGCACACAAAACATTGGTTGGACAACACACAACATGAATTGTATCTCTCATTTTGTAATTCAAATCTTGACTTTAAGATTGGACAAACAATGTTTGAAAGATTAAAGCCATATTTTGTAAAGATAAATAAATCTTTTAAAACTTGTTGTTGTCGATATCATGTTGAATTTGACCTCTACTATCAAGGGTTTAGAAAGATGATAGAAGAACATGATGGTTGTCGATATGCTTTTCCAAAATGTCCAAGAAAATTCATAGCATCGATCTTATGTAACAAATCAATTGATCATGAAATCCCTAAAATAGATTGCATAAGCGGAACTTGTCAAACATGCGGGGATTTGGCTAAGTTTCCTTTGAGAGTTGAAGATACTGACATGATGAGGGTGGTAAAATGTAAGTGTTACAAGTACATCAAGTCTGAAATGAAATTTGGGAAAGAGTCAACAAGGTTGGAATATGTAGAGGAGGAGATACATGTTGCAACATTTATGGATAATTTTTCATAAATTAATACAACCATATACGCGTCATGTTTTTTTTCTAAATGGAAAGAAGAACAGTTTAAACTACTAAGAGAAACTTTTCCATTTGGGACAATTTTATCGGTTGTTGACTTTGCAGAAAATTACTCTTTTGTTTCTCAAAAACAACTTCAAGCATAATACTACTATATAGATCAAGTCACTATCATGGTACATGTTTCTTATCGACATGCACAATTAGATTTGGATGGTGTTGAAAGTACA
>MU223154.1:2612344-2627460 GCA_018584345.1 Thuja plicata
AAGATGAATGGGCATACACATAAGGAATGCTGGAAAAAGAACAACAAGGCATGGACACCAAAGGAAACTGATAAAAGCTACAAACCAACAAGAGTAGGTAACTCATATGTTTGGGACTATAACACATTGATAAAATATACATCATGTGGAAGGTATGGTCATATTGTTGCCAACTGTATGAGAAAATGGACCAGAAGGTCAAGAGATTGGATCAATCCAGGTATGGCATGTTTACACTATCATAAGGTTGGACACGTGATAAAGGATTACAAAGACCAACTGACAGACACAAGTACACATCCCAATGGAAATACCATTGATGACATCAAGAGAATGAGAAACAAGATGTGGGTAAAAGCCACAAAAACTGAAGGTGCTGGAACAAGCAATGTAAATGGTGCCACCTCATCCAATGGATCTGGTGACATCACTTCATCCAACTAGATTGCACAAGTATGGAACTACATTATGACAAGTTACATTATACATCGGTTCCATCATATATAGTTCATATTGTAATATTAGCATGAATAAAGATGCAATATATTGTTATTTGCTAAACTATTGAAAAGCAACCATCAATTATTGGGCATAATTTGCATCAGTGAACACACACAGAAAAGTTAGTACTACTTTCCGGAATTTATCGGTCATTACACAAGATAAGTGTAAACCGACGGATATCAGTGAACATTGAATCAACAAAAGCTGTCTTCGCAACCTCACCGACAATCATCGGTGAAGTCTCCAAAACTGCTAGCAACCCCGAGGCTTTGCATAGACACCGAAGATGTTATGAATGTCTTTACCGATGAAATTAGTCTTCATAAACCGATGAGTTGGTAAGCATTAATGACAACTTAGGGTACAAAGAGGTTATAAAAGCCCGACAGGTAAACTCATTTTTGCACCTGTGATTTTTGAGTAGAGCAGAGCAATTTAAGAGTAGATTGGAAAGTGACCCAGCAAGAATCATTGTGACACAAAGCATTCACAATCACAGGCAATCACAGAGAATCCATAAGTAATCATACTCACTGATCGCACTGTTTCTATTTACGAAAAGCCCTAAATTGCAAACAAGATGGCATCGACTTCTAGAGTAGAGAAAATTAAGGAGGATAAGAAGAAACACTTCAAGCTTGTCAGTAGAGGCATGTGTGCTGAACCTAAATACAAGCTACACCCTGAAATAGCTTCACAACCTAACGATTCTGGAGCATTCTCCCGAATCCCACCTAGGGTTTTACTAGTAGAGGATGTAAGGTCCTACATTCACTGCAAGATCTTGGAGATAGGATATCTAGACCTAGATAATGCTTATAGGGAACTATGTGATTATGTTGGAAAGCTCAAAGAAGAGCATAAACACTTGGAAGTAAAGGGACTCACAAATGCACTGCATTTTCCCAAGGTTTTCAAAACAAAATGGATAAAAATTGTTCTTAGCAGAGTTCACGACAAGACTCTATGGCTAAACAAGACAAAGGCTATAACAAAAGATGTTATACACACGGTTAATGGTTATCCTACAACTGATAAACTATAGGCTCACAAGCATCCATCTCTAGCAGAAGTTGAAAGAGTAGCTGGTGCTAAATCAGATAAAAGGGCACTGAAGGTCAACACCATTACCGATGTAGAGCTGAAGTTTAGAGCATGTGTTGTTGGATACAAGATATTCCAAGCAAGCTGAATGAACAACATATCTAGCACTGCTATGAGCACAACATACAAGATTATCAAACAGGGGAAGAAGATGGATCTAGCAGAGATCCTACTACATCAATTTGAGGAGAACATGTGCACAATAAGGTCTTCAAGAACAAACACATGTCAGTTTGGTTCCCTCATAATGTGCATATTCTTTTATTTTGAAGAATACTTTCCTTCCATAGGAAAAGTTACATGGGACATAAGCAGACCCATAACCATTCAGATAGGTGAATTCATAGAATCACTAGGAATAGATTTTGATAATGCAATGCATGAATATTTCAAAACCATTAAGGAAATGCTACAAGCAAGAACCAGAATTCCTAAGAATCTAAAAGAGGAACACCGTGAAGAAATTTGTTTCATGGTAGATACTAATTTCACATATATACAAGAAATAGTTCCAAGAAAATCATGGCTTTCAAAATTAGATTATGAAATCAAAATAGGATTAGCCAATGAGTGCATTAAGGAACTATTAAATGAACCAATAGACAATAAGAAACTAAGATTTGGTACCTATGAAGAGGCCAAAAAAAAGATTAATACAAATCTTGTTGTCAATAAGGCTGTAAAATAGTCAAAAAGAATGGTGAAGAATCTGAAAAAGAACTTGAAAATATCTTCTGAAGGAGAAGAAGAAGAAGAAGGTGAGGAGGAACAACAGGGTAAGCAGGAAATCACCGAGGATCAGCTTCCCATTGGTGATACAGCAGAGCAACAAGAATCAGAGGAAGAGAAGTTTGATTCACCACCTCCTCCTCCACCTAAGAAGTCTAGAACAAGGAGTCAAATAGAAAAAGATGCAATTCCTTCTCCCATGGTAAAAGGGAAGGTGTAAAAGAGGAAACCTGAAACACAAAAGGCAAAACAACTAGCTAGGGCACCTACCAAAAGGAGGAAATATGTTCAGACTGATGAGGACTTAGAGGATTCAACAATGAATGAACATGACACTATAAAACAAGCAATGGAAACAGCAAAGGTTACATCACCCACTGAGGACATTGATGAAATATGTAAGAACATTTTTAAAGCTACATCTGTTGCACACCCTAAGATTAGGAAATGGTTAAGATGGGATTCTGAAGAATAGAATAAGATTGAAGATGCACTTATTGCTAAGATGTGCAGACACTACTATGTCCCACTACATTTCACTACACGAGATGTACCACAAGAACTATTAGATAGAACTTCTTCTAGATTCACTTTTGCACTTCATGAGGAGAAAAGGATAAGAGAAAGAGTACTGGTTTCTCTTATGACTCCTGAATCAATGAGAGAAGAAATCAATGAAATCATGGAGAAATATGCAAAAAGATTCTCACCCAAATTGAGAGCTTATAAATTTCTTAAAGAGAATATTATAGAGCTTGAACAAGATACGCAAAAGATATGGAGTGAGATACTCAACCCTGATGAGGAGAGCAGTCATGAGAAGGAAACAATCACTAAAATAGATAACTCAACAGTTGAGTTAGATAGTGAAGAGGTACAAATAATAGGCCAAAAATAGACTGACATTATAGATGAAGACTGGCCAAAGGACGGTGAAAATGATCAAGTAAGAGCAAGCCCCATCCACATCAACTTAGAGGATGAAGAAGTTACCAAAGAAGAACTGTCAATAAAAGGTAACTTAGATGTTGATATAAATGATGAATCATGGTTAGACAACATTGTCAATACCACTATAGGACAAGACCTGGCTGTAGATGTTCAAAAAGATGAAGACATCAATGCTGCAAAGGGCGATACCGACGATCAGGACACAGCTATTGACACTGCAACAGTTAATACACCGACAAACATGAATATATTAATAGATGCTATTGATATTCAGTCTAGTCAGGATAAATCATCTAAGAAAGATGATGATATACCCAAGGATATGGGTACCGATAAAAACAAAGTTGCATCCAACACTCCCAAGGATACAGATACAGAAATGAAGGATGCAACCAATGATCAACAAGATGTATCCAAAGATCAAAACAAAGAGGCAGATGACAAAAATGATGATACATTGAGAGAGGTTGAGGAAAAAGAGAAAAGTGAAGGAGTCAAGCAGGATGAAGGGACAAAACTCAAAGAAAAGATATCTGTTGATACACCCAAGGAAAATGAGGAGACATCTTCACCAAACCAGCCAGTAGACACAAAAAAGATACACAAGGATGCCTCATCTTCCCGACCCTCACCTACAAAATCAACCCAATCTCACGCTTTACAGATGGTAGTACATCAATTAGCCACCTAGCCAAAGAAGAAGAAGAAGAAAACAGTAAAGAAAGACATCTTGGTTGTCACACTGGATGAAATAATTGAAGTTCCAAACTGGGATATTACCACTTTGGACAGTGACAAACTTCAAGAGTTTGGAGTGCTATGTCAAAGAAAAGCCATTCAAAAGAAAATGATACAGGAACACAGGGAAACAATGGCACTTGAAAAAGAAAAATATATTCTCCAACAACTTGTTCCTGAAGTAAAACTTGAAGCAAATGTTACAGTTAAGGAACAAATTATTTCTCTTACCGATGCCATCACAGAGCAAAGTATAGATGCAGAGCAAGCTATGGAATAACAAGCAGAAAAGAAATATCAGTACAAGTTAATTGATAAAATCAGCCAAGAAGTGGCATCAAACAAGGTAAAGCTCTTTGAACTCACTGATGAATTAGATCCAATGATTGTTGAAGCAATCACCTTAGTTCAAAAGATGTGCACACTTGAGAAATTTTCAAAAAAAAATAGTGACAAACTAGCAGAGATAGATTCAAATATCACAACCAGTGCACAAAGCCTAACCTCACATGCTGACAGTATAAAGGCACATCATGACACGGTCATAGAGGCAAATAGGCTAAGGCAAGAAATATGGGATGCTGAAACTCAACTCAGAGGTGAGATTACCAAACTGCAGGCACACATTCTACCTAATCTTACTATTTTACAGCAGCATATTTTTGATGCAAGAAATCTTATAGCAACCCCCGAGATGTCTGTAGTAGACAACATCTATGATATACATGTACGGATTTCATTGGAGCACATGGCTCTAGAAATGTTGAAGGAGAAATGGGAAAAGATGATAGAGGAGATCAAGTCCTCACATTCCCACCTTTTTGACAAGCTGTAAGTACCTTTGCCTTTAGAATCAAAAAAGGAGGAAAGGAAATGTATATAGTTATGTACAATATAAATAAAAAAGAGGAAAAGAAAAGTACATAAGGATATGTATATATACTTACACATACCGGCATATACAAAGGGGGAGTCATTCAAATGACTAAGGAAGGAGTATACACAGGTGTACATACTAATACACTTAGTATGTTGCACATATCATGTTTTTGATACTAATGTCAAAGGGGGAGATTGATGACATTAATTTTGCCATTAGTATACTTAGTGAAAAACATTGATAGAGATCACCAGCAGACTACAGAGATCACCGACAAACTAAAATCATTACTGGCGGACTACAAGTATTACCGGCGAACAACGAGCATACCTGACAGAACACAAAGGTCACAAAAAAAATTGCTAAGTATGGAATTGACAAGCATCACCGGCGACTACAAGCATCACTGGTGACACAATTTTGAGAACAAAACTGACAGACCAGAAAAGGCATACTCGATGATCAGTTCAAGAAAGGAACACCAACGACTAAGAAAATCGATCGTCAGAACCGACAATCAGTTAAAGAACCTGCAAAAAGTGGATCTGATTTTTACACAACTGATAAAGCAATGTAATTCTATTTATAGAGTTTTAATTTGTTTTAAATCGTAACTTGAGGGTCAAGCAAGCTTTATGTAAATGTTTTAATGCATCCTAACGGATCTAGAACATATCTAACTAAAGATCAAGGTCAAGTTGTAAACCTTGGATCTAGAGTTAACTTGTGACGCGTGAACCAAGAATAGAGCCAAAATCTAGTATAAATAGATGTTCAACTCAATTGTGAGTTATGAATTCATTGTTGTTGATAGCCACGAAGAGCATCTAAGGAGAAGAATTCATGCAAAGTTTAGAAATAGATCACATCAGTTGTCAAGAACACACAGAGGCTACCAACGAGCAGATAAAGGTACTATTCAATCATGGAAGGATGATTACTAATATGTATGAAGCTTAATAGGATCTTTTATCAACAATTAAATATTGAAAACATCATCAGATCAAAGACTTATGTAGTTGCATTCTAACAAGTGCATCACATCTAAAATCCTTTTGTCAAAGGTGGACTTAACCATTCTTTACAAATCTCTTAATAGAGTGCACACTTAACAGTGTTGCTAAAGCTTCAAACAATGTAGATCTTAACAATTCTCCACTGCAATAATCCTAACAAGGTAGGTCATCAGAAGTGACCAATTGTAAGCCTTAACCAGCCCCTTCTTATCTATAGATAGTGAAGTCTTTTGGGTATCAATCCCCACCACAATTTTTACTTCCTAACAGGAGTTTTCTGCGATATCATATCTTGTGTTATGTGTTATCTATTTTCATGAATATTTCTGTTATGGTTACATACTAAAAGAACTTATGATATGATTGCATATACATAAAGAAAGATGAACAGTTAGATAAGATAATTTACAAACTGTTGATTAAGGGTTAATGGGCTAACCAAAGAAAATTTTTAGAGGTACTGATTCACCCCTCCCCTCTCAGTACATCATTCCAATATAATTCCAACAAATACTACTAACAAATTTGTTATCAGATAAGATGAGGCCCTAAAGATTCTAAAGTATTGCAAAATAAGATAAAATGGATCCCCTAAGAAGATTGAAAGAGGTGGACAATTTCAGTAGAATATTTATTAAATTCAACTAGGTCAGTTATTCATTGTGTCAAATGCAGAACCTACTTTAAAATTATTGGAAAAGCTTATCTATAGCTTACTGAAAGCCAAAATACAACCATTATTCAATGTTCTTTTAATCCAGTCAATAGGTTTCCCTTCTAAGGTTGCTTGCAACCAGAATTTGACTCATGCCGAAATTCATGGAATGGTTATCAACCATTGTGATCCATTTAGAGACTCTGGGAAGTATCAAATCTAGATGAATTAATACAAAGAAACAAGGTATAAGATCAAATGGAGGTAATTTTTAATTAAGGTCAATACTCTTTTAAATGTAAATTGTTCAATATGACACCAACTGATAAACAAAAAACCCAAACTTTTTGTTTTTGGAAGGATCTTCTGAAATAGATCTAGGGGTTGAAAATTGCATTATTCAGCAAGCTCAGGTTATGACAGATGGTTTGGGTAAGGACAAGTTGATTTCACAAGTTGAGTTGGACACCCCCAGCCAGAGAAAGGGTACTCATAGTACAAAGGTCACTGATTAAGTGACATTATTTAACCACAAGCAGTATCTATTAATTGAACAATTGCCTTCAAAATGCCTTCAAAATGCCCTCAAAATGCCCTCAAAATTCCCTCAAAATGCCCTCAAACACCAAAAACCCCTAAGACAAGAGGGAAAACTAAAGGCATGAATACCAAACTGGAAATTGCTGCAGGTATCCAGTCTACCCTAGATGACAACTTTTTTGTTACTAAATGTGTGACAAGGAGAACACGAGGTTCTCCTTGTCAGCAATGAAGATCAACTCATGGAATGTCAGAGGCCTCAATGCCTCTAAAAAAAGATGTAGGATAAAAATGACCATTGATTCTATGAAAGCAGACATCATCATGTTACAGGAAACAAAACTTTCTCAAGACAATTATGAAAACATAATAGCTAAATGGTCTTCATGGGTTTCCTTGCACTCCCAAGGTTTGGGAGCTTCAGGAGGACTGGTAGTGCTATGGAACCCTCAAAAGATTCAAGGTCAACTTATTCAGCAGGATCATAATTGGCAGCTCCTCGAAATGACAGAGTTTGATAAAAATATTATTTTAATTAATGTCTATGGTCCTTCTTCAAAACAGGATAAATTGAGACTTTGGGATGTCCTCACTAGGATGATTCAGAGCCAAGACATGCAGAATGTCATCCTTGGGGAGATTTTAATGCAATTCTTGATCAATCAGAAAAAATAGGAGGCATTATTCAACCTATAAAAACTATTCAGGACTTCTCTCACTTTGTTGACAATAACAATCTCATGGATATTCATCCCACCAAAGGTTCTTTCACATGGAAAAACAAGAGAGCAGGATTTGCACAGATTATTGTTAGGCTAGATAGGTTCTTACTATCACAAGAGTGGAAACTTTAGAATGTTCAAATTCAATTAGAAATCTTGGCATTACCTGGCTCTGATCACTTTCCCATTTCACTTGTCATCAACAATTCAGGCAAAACTGATAAGAGGCATCAATCATCTTTCAAGTTTGAAAGAATGTGGCTCCAACACCCACATTTTCTCCCTCTCTTGAACCAATGGTGGGTAAGTTCCCCATTTGTTAATGGATCTAAAATGCATCAGTTTTCAATGAAGTTGAAACACATCAAGAAAAATATTAAACAGTGGAATGAGCAGGTCTTCAAGAATATATTCCATCAAAAAGAGGAAGTTAAACAACAACTGTCTGATATTTATAGCCATGTCATCCAAAATGGTTTGAATAATGACTCCTATCATAAACAAAAAGATCTTCAACATGATTGGAATGAGCTATGTAATAGAGAAGAGGAATACTGGAGGCAAAAATCCAAGGAACTATGGCTACGTGAAGGGGATAAAAATACAAAATTCTTCCATGCCTTAGCCACACAAAGAAGAGTAGTAAAGACAATATTTGAAATAAAGGGAGTGACTTTAGGAAATATTATCTCAAACGCCCAAGATATCCGAGATGAAGGGGTTAATTTTTTCAAGAACCTGTTAGCCCCAGCTACAACCCCTTCCCCTTCGGAAGATCAATTGAATGATATTCTCGATGATATCCCCTTAATGGTGTCCCCACTTGAGAATGACATTCTTATGGACCCCTTTACTATCCAAGATCTCCATAAATTTTTTTTCTCATTTCCTCTGGATAAAGCACCAGGTCCTAACGGGTTCACAGCTCTTTTCTTCCAGTGTTGCTGGGAAGTCATTTGTTGGGACTTACTAGCAGCCATGGAAGAATCCAGGAAACACAAGTGTATGCTCAAGTATTTTAATACTACCAATATCTCTATCATCCCAAAAATCAAAGATCCAAAGACATTTACAGATTTTCGACCAATATCTCTCTGCAACATTACTTATAAGATTATTACGAAGGCTATTTATTTAAGACTGCACCATCTTATCCCAACCATCATTTCATCTAAACAAGGTGGATTCGTGCTGGGATGAGAAACTATGGAGGGAGCCTTGGTGGCCCATGAGTTTCTTCATTCAATTAACATGAATCACTCCTCCAATTTTGTTATCAAACTGGATATGATGAAAGCCTATGACAGAGTTTGTTGGGCCTTCTTATTCAAAGTTTTGCAGAAAATGGGCTTCTCCAAGGGCTGGTGTAAATGGATTAGTGCATGCATTTTGGGAGCATGGTTCTCTGTAATCATTAATGGTAAACCTTCAAGGTTTTTCTCCTCTACACAAGGAGTAAGGCAAGGAGACGCCATTTTCCCAGTGCTCTTCATCATCATGGTAGAGGCCTTCAGTAGAATTATTAAGAAAAATAATTTGGTTGGGTCTTGGTATGGGGAACATATTGGTGGCACTAATATCTCCATCACACAGCCATTGTTTTTTGATGACACTCTTTTGTTTGGAACCTCAAATGTACATGAGACTAGACAAATAAAACATACTCTTCAATTATACTCCGAAGTGTTAGGACAAAGTATTAATGCACAAAAATCCAAGATCTACTTGTTTAACACCAACAAAGTAATCTCAGACAGAATTGTTCAGATTCTTGGATTCACAGAGGACTTTTTACCATCCATGTACCTTGGCATCCCCTTATTTATGGGCTCAAACAAAAAAATCTATTGGTCTTCGGTCCTGGAACGCATAAAGGGAAGAATTTTGGCATGGAAAGCCAGATGGTTATCGCTGTTAGGCAGAATCCTCCTTATCAAGTCAGTTTTATCAGCAATTCCAAATTATTACTTAGCAATCCTCAAATCTCCTTTGTCCATTTTTCAAAAGATACAAACCCTAATTAGACAATTTTTATGGACTGCAAATATGAAACAAGAAAATAAAATACCTCTTATATCTTTGCAAGATATGTCACATATACCTGGATTAGGAGGTGCAAGGGTGCACGACTTGGCAAAAAGAAACGAGGCCTTTGGTGGAAAACTAATTTGGCAAATGTACTCAAAACCTCACAACAAATGGTGTTAGATTATGCAATAGAAATATCTGGATAATAATGAACCATCGCAAATTATATCAATTCAGGACACTCCTAAAGGATCAGCCATTTGGGACTTCATGTCTGCCTCAAGAAATATTGTTGTGAAGTATATCACTTGGGAAGTTAATAATGGGTGTAGTGTAAAATTCTAGAGAGACTCGTGGAGTGGACAACCTCCTTTGTGCCCTTCTCCAAATATTGCGGATGTCAAAGAGGCTACAAAATGAAATTGGGGTATTCACTTAATTCACTATATTTCAGCAGTGAGCAGATTTTCAGGAAAAGTCATTTGGAAGGATCCAGAGGATTTAGCACTTAGTGACAGGGATAAAGAAACACTTAGAAATATTCTATCCAATAGAAATGTCTATCTCTGTACATTTGAGGACAAACTAATCTAGGCTCCAGCATTAGATGGTAACTATTCAATTAAAGAGGGATATAGACTCCTGCAACAAATAGGATTAGATAAGACTCCCTCATGGGCATACTCCTCTTGCTCGAACCATAGTGTTTTACCAAAAGTGGGTTGTTTTGCCTGGCTTGCAATTAAGCATAGAGTTCTAACAAGTGAAAGGCTAGATAAATTCAGAATAGCTCCCCCTTTTAAGTGCTTGTTGTGTGATGGACCCAATGAAACAGTGGATCATTTATTTATGACATGTCCATTTGCACAAAGTTGTTGGATGTATGTGCTAAGAAAACTAAATTTTTGCACTCCCCTTCCAAACAAAATTTGGGACCTCTTCCAATCTTGGCCGGACCTACTATTTTGCAGCATTTGGAAATGCACACCCACCTTAGTAGTATGGGCCATATGGTGGGAAAGAAATAAACGTATCTTTAGGAAGGTCTCCTCTCCAATTGAAGCAGTTCTTGATGGCATTGACAAAGCTATTTCAGAGGTGGTCAATGCTTCACTCAGTAAGTGCACATTTAATCCAACTATTACTCAATGGGATACCATTATTCTGCGTACTTGGAAATGACTCTTCATTCCATTTGGATGTGCAATAGCAAAGCAGAACACAATAAAAATTGATAGATTAGAGGTTAAATGGATACCTCCCCCAAAGGGGATTCTCAAGTTAAAATTTGATGGGGTGTCTCAAGGAAATCTGGGCAACTTGGGTTTGGGGGCTTGCATTCAAAATTCACAAGGGGTTGTTATAGTGCTGACTGCTTCACCCTTACCTACAGGCACAAACAATCTTGCTGAAGCACACGCCCTACTGTCAGGTTTAATTCTTGCTAAGCAGGGAGGATTTGATCGATTGCATGTTGAAGGTGACTCCTTGGTCATAATTAATGCTTGTATTAAAATACAATCTTCTTATTGGAAACTCACCTACATACTTAAACAAATTTGGCATCTGTTAGACACAATGCAAGAAGTGTACTTTTCCCACACGCTCTGAGAAGGTAACAAAGTCCCAGACATGTTGGCAAATCTTGGGTGTGACGGGCTCATGACCTCAGCAATCAACTCAATCGAGCTCATTGCAATGAATGATGACCTCCGAATTCTAATTAATGAAGACAAACCACTTCAGAGCAGCTGAAATTAATCGCCATTTCAGAATCTTATGGCTCCATACATCCACACAAATTCAAGGCAAGTGAATAATCGTAAATGCATTCACCATTATACCATAGGGACACGTGGAGGTCTATGTACATGGATGCAATTAACAAGGATTATCTAAGATCATTAATCACATGTCAAACACATGGATCAACTTAATTCACACGCGCAAGCCAGATCAAATGGGAGATATTACATTGAATGACATAGAGTACAAAATTGATCGAATTGAATAATTTTGGAATCCGTAAAAAGTTGAGGTTTGTCTATTTATAGGAAACTCATTGCACTATGGAGTAACACAAGTGTGGAATGGAAGCTCTATCTGAAGTATGCGTGCACTATGATTCATGCTCCAATCTTCACAGGGAGGTGTTGCCGAAGAACTTCAGGATTTGGTTAGCACCGAGGGTTGACGAAGAGGTTTTGCCTGCAGTTATCAGTGACCCTGTCCTTGAGAGTATGTTCATTGCACAACCGGCCTTCATCAAATGGGTTATAAAATAGGTAATTGGTGAGGAGCACCTAATTCCCACTTGAAAGCAGTTCCTTTACCCTTCCCAGTTAGTATCAATATTTCTCTCCAACATAATGGATTTGATGCAGTCTATGAACTTAATTGAAATTATTGCATTTAAAATCGTTCAAAAGAAATTTTGGATTGGAAATAATCTGAAAAATTCCATGCAACACTATGACCTATGGAGTGGCCAAGCTCTTGTGGGGGTTTATTTTTACGTCATCAATTTCATGATTTTCTAGCAACATACGATGGGGTAAAACCCACGCTTGACAGTCAGAATGCTAAGTATCTAAACAATGTTCTCAAGGTTACTGCGAGGGTGCTTGGAGTGCAGTTGGAAAGTAGGGTGAGAAAGACTACTAGTGCTCTGTTGGAACTCCTAGGGTTGCTGAACCCTGCATGTCCACCACGTACTCTCTCTAATCAACCTTCAAAATGGAAGCTGTCAGGTCATGACAATGAATGGAACATTTGGGAGGTAGGGGAAGCGTCAGTTGAAATGGATAAAGATGCACACTCTCACCGATATGGTAGCTTCAGCAACCAACATGGAATTGCAGATGTAACAACACAACAAACCCTACGTACGACAGTTGGCGACACTGACTGGGAAAAGATAGCTATCCCAGAACACGAGAGTGGTTGGGGTTCGAATCCCTTAATTACTTCGGGCTCTGCTAAGAAGGAAGAGATGCCCCATGGCTCTGGGTGGGAAATGCCCAATTCTCCGGGCAGATCAAATGAATGGACAGAAGGGGGGCCTTCACACCCTCAAATTGGCTTTCAAGAAAATGACTCCGCTACGATGGAGGAATGAATATTCAACAATGGGTGACAGATTATATGCCGAAAGCAGACATTTGGGCAAAATTTTTTGTATTGTATTAATCGACTATGTCCTAAACTTTTGTGCCCATGTGGAAAATACTGTAGTTCAGGTATTTTAGTTAAAATATATATTTTCTAAATGTAGTTGAATCAAATTTTGTACCAGAACTAACCAGCAGAGCCAATAACAGGGTCAACTGACAAATAACACTGACCAATAGAACTGACCAGGAGAAACCGACGAGCATTACCGACCAGCTGAACCAACAAGCATAACTGACCAAAATAGATTTTGTATCAAAACCAACGAGCACAACCAATTAGCTGAACCGACTAGCCTAAAATTTTTGGAAGGTGTATAATGAAATATTACTCGACGTTGTAAGATGGTGATTTTTTATTTGAATGGAATTACCCGAATATTTTGTATTATCACAATATCTCTTTGCTATATTGTATTTGAGCAAGGATTTTGGGTTTTCTTGCTGGTTCTTTCCCGGATGAGCTCTTGAACCAGCTTATATTTTATTAATAAATATATTTAGTGGCTAGCCCACTTTTTCTTTAAAAAAAATATTGTTTGAATAGTTGGAAGATAGGAATGAGTTATTAATAGGCTAGGACAATGAAATTTCTCATGTGCAGCCAAAACAAGTGAATACTCGATGAAATTGGGTTATGAGGTGGTGTCCATAGAAAGAACAACTTGAACATGATGTCTCACAAAACTATGTTGGGGTTACAACATTTTACCCAAACACAAAGCCTTTGCATGGACTACTCTTCATCATCACATCTTGATGAGAGAAAGTTTCATGAGGATGAATATCATCGAGCCTTTCAGATGCCCCTTGTTCAATTCCATAACGAGTTTGTCAATTATCTATTTGTGTAATGTTCATTCACACAAATTTTTTGGGAAAACCTCAGGAACATGATGGGATGGATTGGTCCATTACCTAAGAGTTTTGTTGAAATGTTTTCTAGTTGGCCAACATCTGTGGTTGTTCTCTTTGGATTGGATTATGTATCACCACTCCTACTATGATAATATGGCAGTTGTGGAAAGAAAAAATGAACAAATCCTCAATGGCATAGAATTTCCAATTCAGACAATAAAGATAAGTGAACACCAAAACACAAAAATGACCATTAGAAAATGCAAACTTTTGAAAACTTGGGATGATAAAATGATAACTACTTGGTAACATATATCTCCACCCAAAGAACTATTCACTTATTCCAAGGTAGACAAAAAATTGGCTAAGTAGTTCCTCCCACCAACTAGAAGGCTTAAATTAAACTTTGAGGATGCCTTCAAGGGCAACCTTGGTTGGTGACAGAATTGTTCAATTTCTCAAGTTTCATCCTTACCACAACATTCCCATTTCTAATTAAGGTTTTAGAGGCCTACTTAAACTACCAGAGTTTGAAATGCATTTATCATTGTAAGGAGATTTTTCATCTCTATTCAGTTGAGTGGCTCAATTTCTCATAATGCTTAAAATTATCAAGTTCACTTGTGACCCTAGATTTTAACTCCGTATAAAAAATTGAGTTTCATTCCCTCACATTGAAAATGTAATTAGGTTTGTGGGTGCATTGAGAGAGGGTTCATAGGTCTGGTCGAAGAGAACTTCCACTAGAATTAAATGTAAAATTTCAATCAGCTTGCATCAAATAGGAAGAATCCAAGTTATAAATCATGAGGGCTTTCATGATTGAAAGAAATACTTAAATTCTCCATGAATTGTGTTACATGTTAAGATGTTTAAGATGGGTAAACTAACATATTCAATTAACGGGGCAGCTTCAAAACAAACTAGACACAAATTCAGTGTGAATTTGACATAAGAGATACTAGTTAGTCATGTCACTTAATCAAATGGATTCTTTGAAAGGAGGAATTAGCGGAAAAAACATATCTTATAATTGTATGCACCCTAAAATGGTCGCCTACACTGTGGGCCCCATTTCTCAATTTATCAAATCCCTGAATCAATATTTTCAAATATCAACAATATCAATTATATCAGTTTCCTTGATCAAATCATAATCAATTCAATATTTCCTAAGGTTTGAGCCTTATTTAATTTAAAAGAGAAAAAATAAAAATAAAA
>MU223154.1:2662898-2678032 GCA_018584345.1 Thuja plicata
CCCACCCCTTCTCAGTTATTCTAACAATTGGTATCAGAGCTTTGGTGCTTGGAAGTAGAGTTTAAAGACTCAAGATAAAGATCAAAAGATGAGTAAAATGGATGTGCCTAAGTTGAACAAAGACAACTTTGCATCATGAAAAAGCAGGATAAGACTCCATCTATCAGGTATTGGAAATGATGTTACACATTACTTGGATACTAAATTTTTTGTACCTATTGGACCTCTGACCGTTGATCAATTGAGAGAGAAACATTAAGAAAATTTTATGATGATAGAACTTGCTTCTTCACTATTTGAAGCTGAATTTGAATATGTCAAATCATGCACCACTGCAAAGCAAATTGCCATTGGTATGTTTTAATTGTAAAGAAATTGGACACTTTGCTGCTAGATGCCCTAACAAGAGAAAGGATGAAAGAAACAATGACAGATCTTATTAAAATAAGTTTGATAGAAGTGATGATTGAGACTACATAAGTAACCGACACTTTGACAAAAGAGATAACTGAGACTACAAGGACAAAGGCAAGAAGGCTTGTTACTTAGTTGAGAACAAAGCTAAAAATACTGACACCGAGTCTGATGAAGATATTGAGGTAGTATTTGTTGCTATGAAGGATGATTCAGATGAAGAAGAAAGGTATGTTGAAACTTCACTCATATCTAAAGTTAGAAAAAATGATGTATGGATTATAGATAGTGTCTGTACTCACCACATGACTGGAGATAAAGAAAAGTTTGAAACTTTTAAATATTATAATGGTGGATCAGTTAGGATGTGTAATGACTCACCTTTCCTAGTTGAAGGAAAAGGAACAATCATGTTGAATAATCTGATCAGATGTGAAAATGCATATTGGGTGAAAGGACTTAACTATAATCTATTAAGTATTTCACAGCTGAATAAAATTGGACGTGGATTTGCATTTGAGAACAAAAAGGCAAAGATCTATAATGGAACAAGAAGGTTGATTGCTACTGGTGAACAAGAAAAAGGTAACCTATTCTATCTTGATAATATTGAGACCACTTATTTATTGGCTAGAAATGAAGACATTTGGTTGTGGCATAATAGGTTATGTCATGTGAATTTTGACAACATGGTTAGGATAAGCAAGAAAAGGAAAGTAAGAGGCTTACTGAGCATGTCAAAACCTGAATATGTCATGTGCAAGAATTGTCAAAAAGGAAAAATGACAAAGTCTAGTTTCAAGAGAAAAACCTACACATCTAATGATATACTAGAGTTAGTCCATACTGACTTATGTGGACCAATGAGAACAAAGAGCTATTATGGTGATAGATACTTCATTCTATTTGTTGATGATTATTCTAGAATGA
Organism: Thuja plicata; assembly: GCA_018584345.1. NCBI lineage: Eukaryota > Viridiplantae > Streptophyta > Pinopsida > Cupressales > Cupressaceae > Thuja > Thuja plicata. The sequence goes on from MU223154.1 coordinate 2,664,243, forward strand.
TGACTATTATGTTCTTAAAAGAGAAATCTGAAGCGTTTAAGATATTCAAATGGTATAAAGCTATAGTTGAAAAACAAAGTGAAAAAGAACTAAAATGTTTAAGATCAAATAGAGGAGAATTTATTTCTGATGAATTCAGTAACTTTTGTAATGAGCATGGAATTACAAGACAGGTTTCTACATTGAGAACACCATAGAAAAATGGGATTGCTGAAAGAAGGAATAGATCAATTGTTGATTGTGCCAGAATACTGATGATTGAAAAGGGCATCACACAAACATTTTGGAGAGAAGCTGTAAGTATTGTTGTCTATACACTGAACTGAGTTCAATTGAAGAAAGACACCAATAAGACACCTTATGAGCTATGGTATGGATACACACCAAATGTAAGTTACTTTAAATTTTTGGAAGTCAATGTTATATATTGAAAGATGATAGAAATGGGAAACTTGACTCTAAAAGTGATGAAGGAATATTTCTAGGATATTCTACCAAAAGCAAAGCTTAAAAATGTCTCAACGTATTTTTCTACATTGAAGAACTTGACACTCTGCTTGAGCAATAATGTAACACTACCGAGCGACAAAACATTGCAACCGAGCATCAGGCTGCACACACCGAGAATCAGGAAAATGTTCACAATGTTGAACTGAGCGATGAAGAGAAAGATGAAGGTCAAAATAATGATCAGAATGATGAATAGAGATCTAAACCTATACTTGCAAAATATGTCAGAAGACACATTCGCAGGACCAGATCATTGGAGACAAAAGAGTTGGAATGAGAACAAGAAGTAAGTCACTTAACACTAGATGTTTGATTTGTGATTTTGAGCCTAAATCTATTAATACTGCACTTGAGAATCAAGAATAGGTTAGTGCTACGAATGAAGAGATTGCATAAATTGAGAAGAACAAAACATGGACATTAGTACCTAGACCGAGTGATAAAAATTTCATTGGTACCAAATAGATATTTAGAAACAAATTGAATGAGAATGGAGAAGTCATAAGGAACAAAACAAGATTGGTATGCAAAGGGTATGCACAAGAAGAAGGTATTGACTATGGAGAAACCTTTGCACCCGTTGCTAGACTAGGAGTAATAATTATACTTGCTTATGCTGCTTTCAAAAGATTCAAAGTATACCAAATGGATGTTAAATCTGCATTTCTAAATGGGATACTAGAAGAAGAGGTATATATTGAACAACCTGAAGGATTTTTTGATCCTAACAAGAGGAACATGGTTTTCAGACTACACAAAGCCTTGTATGGATTAAAAAAATCGTCGAGAGCATGGTATAAAAGACTTCACTCTTATCTCATTAGTATTGGATTTGTTAGAACAAGTGATAACAAAAATCTGTATTTGAAAGGAGAAACTGATGATAAAGTTTTGATTGCTGAGATATTTGTTGATGATGTCATATTTGGAGGTAATGATATGTTATGCAAATCATTTGCTGATGAAATGAGCAAAAAATTTGAGATGTCAATGTTTGGGGAGATCAAATTTTTTCTTGGTCCACATATTCTACAACAGGATGCAGGCATCTACATCATACAATCCAAATACATCAAATAAGTTCTAAAGATATTCAAAATGGAGGACTCCAAACCAGTTGGAAAACCTATGGAAACCAGATGCAAATTGACAAAGGAAGACAAGACAATCAAGGTAAAGCAGACCTTATACAGATCTATGATTGGAAAACTAATGTATGTTGTGCACACTAGACCAGATATAGCACATGCAGTTGGTATAGTTGCAAGATTCTCTGCTAATCCCAAGGAATCACACATGACTGTTGTCAAAATAATTTTGAGATATCTGAAGAATACAAAAGACTATGGTTTGTAGTATAATAAAGAAGGCAAATTTGAGCTACAAGTTTATACTGATGCTGATTGGGCTGGAAACATAGATGATAGAAAGAGCATAGCATGAGGGGAATTCTTTATGGGTGACAGACTTGTCACATGGATAAGTAAAAAGCAAGGATGCATATCTCAATCAACTGCAGAAGCAAAATATGTAGCTTCTGCTGCAAATTGCTCTAACATTGCATGGATCAAGCAATTCCTGAAAGGTATGAACAAGGAAATTCTTGACCCAGTAATTATCTATTGTGATAATACAAGTGCTATAAACATCTCAAAGAACCTTGTAATGCATGCTAAGACAAAGCACATAGCTATTAAGTATAATTACTTGAGGGAAAAAGTACAAGAGAAAGAGGTGATACTAGAATATGTACAATCCATGGAACAATTAGCAGACATATTCACAAAGCCATTACCAAAAGATACACTAGAGTACCTGAGGAAGAGACTAGGGGTTCAACCCTTGTCTACTAGTCACTAAGCTGACTAGGAGGCTGCATCATCCTACACATTATTAGAAGATCAATCATGTTGATGCAAGCTAGAAATGAACTTAAATTTCATATCAGTACATGAAGGTACTTATCTACACCAAACACCAGAGATATTGTTGGCTACTACAGAGCTATATTGCTGATGGATAGAAGAATTCAAAGATATGTTTTTATTTGGTATTTCTTTCAAAGGGAGAGGAATATATCCATATGAAATATCTATCATAATCATACAAAGGAAGAGGAATATCCATCAGGGAGAAAGAACATTAGTCAAAGGGAGAGAAAAGATCATAGAAATATCCAATGATGATTCAAAGAAACAATCATCCATCCAAGGGAGAGAATTGGAGAAAAGATAGCACTGCATATATATCCAGAAAAGGGAGAAGAGATTCTACAAGAAAGGGAGAGATAGAAGTAGAAGATAGAAGTTGCTACACCTATCCATTAAAGGGAATGAAAAAAAGAAAAGCACTCTGTAAGAATCAAATCTAAGCTAGAAAGAGCTTATTGAGAGTCAGATATTTGAATTGGTTATAGAATAATAAGTTTGGTATGTTATGGCATATTTCATATTGAGTTGATAGTATGTTTCCATCAATGCCAAAGGGAGAGATTGATGAACTATAACTGATTGAATGTTTGAAGATGATAAGTTGATGATCACTGAACTGCAGAAAGTAAATGCAAGACATTAAATTAGTTAATGTATTATATTGTCATTGATGTTAATGTAATATGTTATAATTGCTCATACACATATTGTCACAACACTTGAAGATCTAAAGAGATAAAGTTTTTTTTGTCGGTAAAGGTATACATTGAGTGACAGGGTTACCTGAGAATAGTGAACCCCGAGCAGTTCACAGTGTTGCCCGACAGACAGACAACACCGATGGATAATGTTACCCAAGAGACACAATGGTACCCAATAATAGTGTTACCTGACATCAATGCTACCCAAGCAAGTGGTATCTGAGAAAGTGTTACTGAGAAAACTAAGAGTTGATGACCGAAATCAATTGGAATTAGAAAATGACAAAACTACTTAGCTGGCAGGAGCTATATTTAGAGTTAACTGATTTATTGCTTTATTTTCATCAACCAGTTGAACTAAGGATAAGAAGAATATTTAAAGCTAGTTTTATTCACAGTTGTCAAGGATAAATCTACGAAATAAAACTAAAGAAAATATTCAAATATTAAAGCAATGCATGGTGATATTTGTGGATCAAGAAGCAATCTACGCCAAGAACAAGAAAGACAAGGAGATTGAACAGTGAGACCATTTCTATATAAAGAAACAAGTAATTCATTATGAAAAAGAGGAATGTTGAATATAATCCTAATGAAGATAGAAGTCTTCATGCAGATATGATCATATAGGCTGAAGAACAGAGCCAAGAATTCTGCAGACACCGAGCAATAGAAGCAAGAGCATTCACCAAGCAGAAAAGAACAAAGAAGGGGAGAAAAGGAATTTAAAAGAGCATTTATTAGAGAGGTATTATGGAATAACAATAGATTTGAGAATCTGCAAAGTAAAGTTGTATTATTGAACAGACCATTTACTGTTTCAGTTTAGCCATTGATTCAAAAAATCTCTTAACCGAGTGGGATTTAACCATCCTTATTGTATTGAGATAATCAAGAGTATAAAAAGGTTTTCTTGTTGACATCATAGTGAATGAGAGATCAAAATATAAACTATTTTTTTTTAATCCTCTAACAAGGTTGCACTTAACAGTGTGTTTGTAACCTTTAATGGGGTTGGCTCTTCACTGAGCTCACTTCAGAAGAGTGAAAATTTTGGGTTACCAGTCCCAAGTGGTTTTTCCCTTAAGAGGGTTTCCACATTAAAAATCCATGTGTCAAATGTGTATATGGTTCATTACTTTGATGTTTTTCTTTACACATTACTAAAATAGGATTGGTTGGTAAACACTAAGTTTAATTGTTGCTATTCGGTAAAGGCTAGAAAAAGATAAATAGTATATTCACCAAGCAGTATATATTTGCTAGAATTACATAAGGAATACATCTTGTAGGATTGAATGATAACTGAAGGTATTATATTTGTGATATAAATTTTGGTTGGATTATTAGATTAATTTTTGAGGCCACTGATTCACCCCCCCCTCTCAATTATTCTAACATTGTTTGCATTCTACTTCATTCTTTTTGCATATTCATCAATTCTAACATTTGCACTTTCCACAACTTTATTAGTATTAGAATTCAAATAAATGTATGCTTTTCTCTTAGTGGAATAACCTAGGAATACGCCTTCATCACTTTTAGCATTAATTTTTTCATTTTTATTGTCCTTCAGTATATAACATTTTCTCCCAAAAACTTTAAAATATTTTATATTAGGTGCATAACCATACCATAACTCATAAGGTGTAATATCAATACCTTTCTTGACTTGTACTCGGTTCAAGGTATAAACTTCTATACTTACAACTTCTCTCTAGTATTTTTGTGCAACATTCTTTTCTATCATTAGTGTTCTAGAAAATCCATTATTGATCTATTCCTTCTCTCAGCTATGCCATTCTATGGGGGATTCCTTGGAGCAGACATCTCAAGTTCTTACCTATCTATTTTTCAAATTTTACCAAATACTACTTAAAGAACTGAAAGGCGTCAAATTTTTCTTTGAGAAACATTATAGTCATCATTCTAGAGTAATCATCAAAAAATAGTATGAAATATTTATCACCTCGGTAGCTTTGTACACCAATAGGTTTACAAAGGTCAGTATGAACCAATTCCAAAACATCCTCTGAAGTATAGGTTTTTCTCTTGAAACTAGACTTTGTCATTTTTCCCAATTGAAATTTCTTACACATAACATTATCAAGTTTCTTCAATCTTGGTAACCCTCTTACTCTTTTCATCTTACTAATGTTTACCAATTTTTCAAAGCTCACATGACATAACCTCTTATCCCATAACCATATATCATCATATTGTACAAACAAACATGTCTCATCAGATAAGTTTAGATAGAACAAATTACCTCTTGTCTGTTCTTCACTTCCAATCATTTCACCAATAGCATCAAATATATTAGCTTTCCTGTGATGAAGCTCAAATTGGTACCCAAAAGTATTCAACTAAGCAACACTCAACAAGTTACAGTTTAGTCATTTAACCCAATAGGCATTGTCACATATGATCTTATCAGTCAATTTTATTGATCCTTTTTCTTTCACAGGACATGGTTTGTCATTACCAAACTCATCACTACCACCTTTGCAATAGTTTAAGGTTTTAAATTTACTTTTATCACCAGTCATGTGATGTGAACAACCACTATCGATTATCCACCTATCACCTTTACTCATATAAGAAATAAGTGCAGTTTTCTCATCTTCATCAGAATCATCTTTCATAGCTACATAAACAACTTCTATATCATTGTCATCAGATTTATCAGATTCACTATTAGTTTCTTCTTCAGCAATATAGCAGGATTTCTTACCTTTGTCTTTATAGTCCTTATAATTTCTGAAATATCTGTCATCCCTTTTGTCTTTATACTTGCTTTCTCTTCTCTCATCCTTGCCATTCCTGTCAGGGCATCTTGCAGCAATATTACCAACTTTGTTACATGAAAAATAGATTATAGGAAGTTTACCTTTGAATTTTCCTCTTCCTCTCGGTAGCCTTCTAGCCATAAGTGCTTCAAGTTCATCAAGATCTTAATCAAAAGTGTCACTATCTCTATTCACATTCTTTCCTTTTCTTAATTTATTAATAGTCAATTGTGATTTGAATGGAGAATCAACATGGTTAGGAGTGAAATTATCAAAATTTGACATTTCAAAAATAGTAAGTCTACCAACTAGACCTTCTAGAGTCAAGTTGTTACCAGGAGTACATCTCATTTCTTGTATAGAAGATACTCTAATAATATATATAGGAAGTAAGGTTCTCAGTATCTTGCTAATAACAATATCATCACTAATAGTTCCATTGGCTCCTCTAATAGCATTTAAAACCTCCTTAAGTGTACTACAATACTAAACAATAGTTTCACCATCTTGCATTCTCATTTCATCAAACTTACCTCTCAAGCTTTCATATTTGGCTCTCAGTACATTTGTATCACCTCCATAGATAGTTGTCAGTGTATCCCACATTTATTTTGCAGTTTTGCAATCTTTTATGTCTTCAAATTTAGGATAGCTTAGGATTGATGCAATCTCTAACATTGCTTGGTTGTGTTCTTGTTTTTATTTCATCTTCTAGGCTATCATAGGTGTAGGGACTGCTATGTAATCATGTTACACAAATTATTTTGCTAAATATCCAATACCAGCTAGGTGTAGCTTCATCAAACTTTTCCATACAGGGAAGTTCTCCTTGTTCAGCCTTGGTACCTCCTTTTTATACATCTTGATCTTTAGCTTCAAGTATCTTCAAAATTTTCTCTACAAGCACCACAATAACTCTAATACCAATTATTATAATGATTTAGAATAATTGAGAGTGGGGGTGAATCAGTTATCCAAGGTCTATATGTACCAATTGAACTTTCAAATACTTCAACGAACTCAGATCCACTCAGTAATTAGCTTGGTCTTTATAGCATATGATCAACAATATAAAATTGCAGTATATTATCCTATTGAAATCAATTTGCAAAATATAAAACTCTTAACAACACATCAAATAACATTCACATAAATATGACACCAAGATTTAATGTGGAAACCCAATATGGGAAAAACCACTAGTAACATGCTACCAATTTTTTACTCTTCTGAAGTGAGCTATGTGAAAAGCCAACCCAGTTAAAGGTTACAATACATATTGTTAAATGTGACCCAGTTAAAGGATTTAATCACTATGTTAGAAGTGATTCTGGTTAGAGGGCTTAGACCATTCCATTAGAATGTCACCTTGATTAAAAGGATTTAACAATATGACTGTTAGGTCAACCTTGTTTAAAAGGATTTTGCAATTGATACAATGGTTAGAACGTAACAACAAATTGTGATCTGATACATACAACTCACTTTGCAAATACATATCCAATTATAGCTCAAATGCTAATTCACTAACTGGCCTTCATTGTCATCTCCATCTCTCTGATCTGCTCAGAAATCCTTCAAGAAATCACCATTGTGCAGTTTTGTACTGCTCCCTTCAACCTTCTCTTCCTTTTTCTTAGATTTTGTCAATCAACTGAATTAACCTCATACCACCACACTCATAACCTGCGATTGGGTTAAAATTATACCTCTTTGATCAGGTAGCTCAATCTATTGCCACTTAATCATCACCGTAGATCTTTGGTAGATCTTAACCATCATTTTGTTTCCATCTACATTGTAGAATACATCCTAAAACTCCTTCTTGAATCCATACATAAAAATGGTTAAACATATATTAAATTCTCATTTAATTCTCCACAAAAATTATCCTTATCTTAAATATGCTTCACATATCCCAAGAAAATCAACTATGTTGGCTAGGATCTCAAATCTCTCTAAAATTGTCATAATGCTGACACTCAGTCAATACTGTGCATTGTCGCTCGGTCATCTCTGTGTAACTCGGTAATTCTCTGAAACTTGACACATACTAATGCTTGGTCAACAAAAAAATTTTCTTGGCATATACTAGCACTCGGTCGACACTTGCATCACTCAGCATTACTCGACACATACTTAAGTTCCTTAATCTTCTTCTCTATAACTTGGTCAAGACTAAAATTTTAGTCATCCAAACTTCACTTAGACTTAAGATAAACAATATATTACCTTATCAAGGTCTGATCTCATCAAGTACACATTGTAGGTTCACATAACTCAACCATTCACCAGGTCTTCTTGTTATCTCTCCTTTTCAAATCTTCTTCATCAATCAATTGATATTGAACTTTACAAGATATCAACTGTCTTACCAGTTAGGGTTTGACATCAATGGAAATATAAAAAGTGTTTCAATTGTAGTTTCCAATAAGGGAAACTCTTTTCAATAGCTATGTCATAGCCTTCGGAAAATTGAAAGGCTAGGGAAGTGCAAAAGAAATTTGGGACAAGATGGTATTAGTATATGAAGAATATCTGAAGACAAAATAAGAAAGACCAATGAATATAAAAAAGAAGTATGAAGTCCTAAGAAAAAAAAGTTCAGAGTGTGGAAAGCTACATCTATAGGGTTTCTAATGTGGTTGATGGAATCAAAGCAGATGGAAGACATATTGAATACACTGATGTTATTCTCAAGATCTTATTGACCTTACTGAAGGAGTTTATACTGATGGTATTGTCAATAAGGGAGAGAAATGTTCTAAGTAAATATAACATTTATCAGCTCATAGGGTCACTTTCAACATTTTAGATCGCATAAGTTGAAAGAGAAAAAAGAGAAACTATTTTTAGAGTTGTTGAAGATGTCGAGTTTGAGTCATGCAATATACTAGCAGATGCAGAAGCTTATCTTTCAAGATGATTCAAGCGAGGTACCAGAAGATATAAAGGTTAGTTACCTCTTAAATATGTTAATTGTGGAAGGATATGACATTTTTATAGTTATTTCAAGTATAGAGATTATCATAGTGATTCAAAAGATGAAGATAAAAATAGTAATCAAAAGAAAAGAGATTTTAGAAAGAAGTTTAATTTCAAAGGTAGAGGTAAAAAGAGCTTGTGTTCCATGGAAGAATATTTTTCTAAGGGAGAAGATACTAATTAAACTATTTAAGAATCAATATTTTTAGGTATCTCACAAAGAGGGGAACAATTTATTTTGCATGCTAAAGTTGTTGTAGATGCATGGATCATAGATTCGGGTTGCTCAAATCATATGAAAGGAGATAAAAGAATATTTATCAAGTTTGAAGAATACGATGGTAGAAAAATTATTCTCATTGGAGAAGGAAGTGCGCAAATCAAAGGAATATGAACCATTTTAATTGATGGTAAGTATAGAAATGACGATGTTGATCATGTTGAAAGTTTGAAACATAATTTGTTAAGTGTTAGTCAGACGTGTAATAAGGGTTATGAAGTTATGTTCAAAAGTAATGGTTGTATTTTTAGAAAGAAACAAATTGGAAAAAGGGTTGTAGAAGGTTTCAAGAATTCTAGTGATTGGAGACCTTATGGCAAGACATGTTGTCAATTAGTGCCAAAACACTTATTCATTCATATGGTTACAGTGTTGATCGAGCCAGCAGCTTGAAGTGTTACCCGAGCTAAGAAGTTGCAGTGTCGATCAAGAAGTTAGCTCCAAACAGTGTCTAACAAGTCACTTGTGTTAACAGAGTTGCATACCATCTCCAAGTGATCAATGTGGCCCGAGCACCCAGTGTCAACCGAGTGCTAGAGTTTCCAGTTCACTATGTTTCCCAAGTGTCAGTATATCACCCGAGTGGATTACTGGACCCAAGTATTAGCATTGGGATGGCTTAGTACATATTGTTTGATACTATTTAATATAAGTATAGCCAACTTGTAGAGGTAATTGATTTGGATAAGTATATATGTAAGGAACTTTGTTTATCCAAATAATGTATCATGACAACAACATTGAATATATGTATAGATGCAAATATGAAGAGGCGGATTGATTAGAAGGTTGCATCAGTATAAAGGAACAACAGAGACTCATCTATCACATTCAGGTGATTGGTATTACTTCAAAGGATGTTATTCAGCAAATCAGAGTTGCATAGCAGATCATTCAATGGTTCATCCTAACAGGTTCATCAGTCAAATCCTTTAACCGGGTGAACCTAACAATCCTTATCAAATCTCCTAACAGAGTGCATACTTAACTGTATTGTATAAATCCTTTCATAAGGTGGACCTAACAGTCCTTATTTATCATAACATAGCAGACCATCAGAAGTGCTCAATTGTAAGCCTTAACCGGACAACTTTATTACTGTAGTTCTAAATCTTGTGGGTATCATCCCCACCCCAGTTTTACTTTCTATTTGGAAGGTTTCTAGGTAACCAAATATTGTGTCAAGTGTTATAAATGTTCATTTCTTTTATGTTCCATGCATGCAATTAGATTAGTCAATCGAATAAAGGATAAAAGTGAATAAGTTTTATTGGTTCTTGATTCACCCCCCCCCTCTCAGTCACCTAGCCTCTAATATTTCCAACAGTTAGTACCAGAGCGTAGGTTCTCTTATAATAAGTTTAATAGCTTGAGAAAAGATCAGAGGAAATGGAAATATATAGACTAGAGAAAGCCATTGAAAATGAAAACATAGATCTACAAGTGGCCATGGATCAAATAAGAAAACTCAAGCAACAAATCTCTTATTCCCTGAAAAGAAGAAAATAATTAACAGTGCAAATGAATGACAAAGGTTACATAGAAGAAAGAATTGAAGATTTATGCAAAGAAAGAAGTTCTAGAGAAGCTGATGCAGCCATTGAAGATCTACTTGCAAATAATCTCAATTTACATGAAGAAGTCAGAAAGGTTAAGAGAGAACAAGAAATTCATTTAGTCAGAATGTGTGAAGTCGTGGAACAAAAGAACCAAGCATAAAATGATAGAGATATGGCATAAGAATATAAGAGATTTCTAAGTATGAGATTAGAGGAAAAGAAAAATGAAATCCATCATTTGTTATTTCAGCAAGCAGATATGATAAATCAACTCAATAGTGCAAATCAAGAAGTTATCAATCTGAGGACTGAAAATGAAAGATTGCAAAATGATCTCAATCCTGAAAAACAAACCAATGAGAGTATGATGAATTCACAAGTAAGCATGGATTAGTTGATAGAGAAAACTCAATTCAGACATCATGGATAGACTAGAATAGGTTATATTGAACAAGGTGAGTCCTCACAGCAAGGAGCTCAAAAGAACAAGAAACCTACATGTAATCACTATGGTAAGTTAGGGCATACATCAAACAAGTGTTAGAGCAATGGGAAGTCAAAGTTTAATGGAAAATTCTATAGGTGCAACAAACATGGACATAGGGCAAGTGAATGCACTGAGAAACCTAAGTTTGAAGGAAAATGTTTCAATTGTAACAAACAATGTCATAAGTCTTCTGAGTGAAGAACTAAGAAGTGGAACCCTACTGAACAATTAGCTAAAGTAGTTTTTGGTTGGGATTACAATACATGGAGAAGATGTTGTCATTGTGGTGAGTATGGGCACATTGGTGCAAATTGTGCAAAGACTCACCTCAGAAAAAGGAATCCGACTAAGAGATGTTATGTATGTAAACAACTCGGTCATCTAAGCAAGAATTGTATGAATAGAGAAAAAGTGGATACTGGTTTTGAGAAAGGCAAAGCAAAAGTTTCTAAAATCAAAACTCAGATGAGTCAGCAGTGGGTAAGGAAGTCTCCTGATAATTCAAACCAAAACAATGAAGGATCTAATGGCACCCAAAATAGTGAATTGGGTGGATCCACCATCTCCAAATAAAGATGCAAGGAGATAACTAGAACTGTGCATACAAGCCATCATACATCAATTACAGATATGCTAGCAGGTCCAAATTTGCATATTGATGCACTAGGACACATTATGGTTCTAACCAAGTCAGGATCTCAGTTACAATGGAGTAACTCAGGCTTAACCGAGTTAAATCGGGTTGTATGGTTTCAAAGATGCAAAGATTAGTTTTCGCCAAGCTTCCAAGTAAGCCTATGAGAACTACCCAAGCTATGATAGCTACTATGTACAGAGCATTTAATGAAAATTTATGGTGAAAATTTTCATAAATGGTAAAATCAAAGGGTTATTGTTTACCAAGTTTTATAGTTTGCAAAGTGATTAAGAGATTTTAGCGATTTTAGAGAGAATTTGTGTTTGAAAGCTTTAGCAGCAAAAAAGTATCATCAATCCTCTTAGCGTTATGGAATCTTCATCCATTAGTAAGATCAATAAGGGATCCAAGATGTTAGTGAGGAATGCAGTCTACGATCTGCCAAAGTTCAAACTTCATCCTGCAATTGTAGAGGAGATAGATCATATGGGAGCCCATTCCCAAATTCCTCCTAAGGTACTGTTGATTAACGATATTCAAAGTTTCTATCATTGCACCATTCAACAGTTAGGCACATTAGAGATGAATCAAGCATATGAGGCACTTTGTATGGACGGAAACCTAAAGCTAGAACACAAGCACCTTGAAGTCAAGGGTTTAACCCATATCTTTCATATGCCAAAGAACTTTTACATAAAGTGGATTAGGTTTATTCTGAGTCATGTTCACGACATACATCTCTGGTTAGAGAAACCTGTGAAAATCACTAAGATGATGGTACACCAAGTAATAGTGTACCCAATGCTCGACAAACCTAAAGAAACTAAAACCCTACCTCAAGATGACCTAGCCAAGAAGACTCTTGCTGAGTGGAACGGAAGAGGTATGAAGTTGAATGGAGTCACTGACATGGAGCTAAAGTTTAGAATTCATGTGATTGCACATAAGATATACAGTTCAAGCTAATGGAACAATATTCCATGTGAGGCTGTGAACTTGGCATACAAAGTGGTAAAGAACAATCTATCATTTGACCTAGCCGAGTTGCATCTCATCCAACTGAGCAAAAACATGGAGAGAATCTGGGAATCTAAGACTAATCCTTGTAAGTTTGGTTCACTCTTGGTCTGCTTATTCTTTTATGTTCAGAAGTTTTTCCCTTCAAAAGGAACAGTTGTATGGAAGAAGGATAGGACTATACTTTATCAGATAAATGAGTCTATATCAGAATTGGGAGATAATTCTGAAAGCATCATGGATGCTTACTTTGAAAGCTTCAAAGAGAAAATGTAGAATAGATTTAGAATTCCAAAACAATTGGTAGAAGAATATAAGGATGATATATGCTTCCTAGTTGATTGTGACAAAGTGCACATTCATGCACTCAAGCCCAGGGTTGCATGGGTGAAACCTCTTGCATATAAGGTTAACATTGACGAGAATATAGCTATTATTGAAGTTCTTTTAAATGAGCCTGTTGATCCTAAAGCACCATATTTTGGTACCTATGATGATGTGATGTCCCCTTCTAGCTAGAGACATCACTCTAGCTTGTTATTAGCCTATCAAGGACCCTCGTAGGATAGTAGGATTGGATAGAGGGTCACCTTGGCATGAAGATCTTACGGGGACAGAGTAGAGTACACTTCTGGGTTGCCAGAGTTTGTTTATGATGAGTTTTTCTTTGAGTTTGGCTTGGTCAGGCTATTTTTAGCAGTTATAGATGGACCCCTGCTATTTTTAGCAGACATCATGGTCATATGGGTGGTCAACTGGTGAGCTCTAGTTTTAGACGACATAGCTAAATTCAAAGTATTCATGGAGTTAGACAAGTTTGAATAACTTAGCATTTATTATTAAGTGATTTAATAATAAAGTTATAAAGTGACTTTATATTATAATCACTTAACT
>MU223154.1:2688830-2716147 GCA_018584345.1 Thuja plicata
AGGTCAACCTTGTTAAAGGATTTAACTGATACAATGGTTAGAAAGTAATCAACAGTTGTGATCTGATACATACAACTTACTTTGCAAATTCAAATCCAATTACAGCTCTGATGTTAACTTACTGGATAGCCTGCATTGTCATTTCAACCTTCTGATCTTCTTAGAAATCTGTCAAGCAATCACACATGCAACTCTCTGCTTTTGTATTTAGCCTTCTCTACTAGATCATGCTAAATAGTAAATCAACTATGCAACCCTTTTGCATACACATCCACTTCACATTCAGCAGCATACCTCTTTCATCCTGAATGAATAACCCCTTGAGGTTATCATATACCTCTCTGTCTAGGTTAGATAAATCTTTTGCCACTTAAACAAGATCATAGATCTTAGGTTAGGTCAGATCCAATGGATCATTCCATCTTTGCATTACATTTACTTCTCCAAAGTAGTCTCTAATTGAATCTTGAAACCATGCATTAATTATGGTTACCCATACATTAAATGACATGGATCAATCTTTAATTAACATTACATATCCCAATAAAATTAGCTAAGTCAGCCAGAGATCTCAAATCTCATCATTAATCCAATTACTGTAAGTTGGCCAACATCACTGTTTCAACTCGACAATTTCACTGGTGCTCAACATTGAACAACTTTTGCTTGTCAGAAGCAACTTTTCTCGGCACAAGCCAAACTTGCTTGGCACAAGCCAAACTTGCTTGGCACAAAACAGCCAGAAAAACTATCTTTGAAAGATAAACAACTAATTTCTTTGCTAGAGTGCCAACTGATCAAGTACCCTTTTAATTGCCTTAACTCAACCATTCACTTGGTATTCTTGTTAAATTGTCTTCATCATTAGTAGATATGGTACTCAAATAGATAACAATAGTCTCACTAGTTAAGGTTTGACATCAATGACAAAATAACAATTGCTTGCATTGTCACTTTCCAATAGGTAGATGGGGAGATGATGCTTTGTTAAAATATAGTGAATCTAAAGAAAGGTTAAATCATAAGATTCGGAACACATAAAATGGATTATGGTAGAATAGAAGCAAGATGAAACCAATAAGGACATGTCAAACTTGAAGTAGACAGTAGAAATAAAGTAAAGAGAGGACAAAGAGGATGCAAATTAAATTACAGTAAGACAAAAATTTGAAAATTAAAATGAGAACTTGATGGATCAGAAGCATGAGAATGAAAAAAAGAATATGATTGATTAGAAGTGTGGAGAAAACTTCAAGGCACAAGAGGAAAATAAAATAAACATGGTAAATTAGAAACAAATAGAAGAAGAAGATAAAAAGAATATAGAAAATCAGAAATAGGCTGACCAAAGGAAGTTGAGAAATGAAGAATAAAAAAATTAGATGAAGAAGAAGAACATGAAGAATCTAGGAAATCAGAAGAAAAAAAATAGCAAGAAGAATCTAACAGAGACAAGGGATGAAAAAATGATGATGAATAAGAGTTCCCCTTCTATTTCCTCTAGTTATTCTTTCTTTGATGGCATATGTTTCTATTGTAAAAGTGTAGGACATAGATTCAATGAATGTACTAGTTTGAGAAGGAATGTAGTTTTCAATGGAAGATTCTATCATTGTTATAATTTAATACATAAGGAAATTCAATGTAGAAGTAAAATGAGTTGCAGTAGAATAAACAAGAATCAAAACATGAAGAACTTCAATGTCTACTACTATAGTTGCAATGGATATGGAAACAAAAAAAATGGAATGTAGTATAAATATCAAAGTAAAAAATAATGAAGCAGAAAAAGAAAACAAGGAAGGTCTGATTTTCTATAAATGTAACAAGGAAGGAAACCTTGAAAGATTTTGCAAGGGTGGTCTAATTTTCTATAGGTGTAGTAGGATAGGACATATTGCTAAATTTTGCAATTTTGTAGAAGAAGGTGATTGTTTAATTGTTGTAGAAAACTCAAGAGAAAGAAACAAGATATATTTGTTGTGGAATATAGAGGGTGTACCTGATAATGGTCTGACATCCATTTTAGATGATGTTTCCTCATTTGTCAAATGAATCAAACTCTAGGGTTTGAGGGGGAGTTTCCATATATTTGCACCCTCGAGACTGGAGGTTGAGAATCTTCTCGATAGGATAATGAGGTATGAATATTGCTCTTAAGAAACGCTTTGTAATTTTTGGTCTAGAAAGGTGTCTTTTTGGATAATAATTATTTCTTGTATGGATTGGAAGTCTAGTGTGTTTGGTGGTTTGCAAATTAAGAAATATTTAAATAATTTTACTATTCATCATAAGCTGATAAGTTTGTGGAACTACTTCTCTACTAAGTGGTTAAGAGAAAATATGATTTCCTATCACATAGAGAAGATTTGAGTTTGAAGTTGTTTTGATAACTCTATTTGATACTGTAAGAACTAAAGTTACAGCTGATTTAAAGAAAAAAGAAGAGTAGGTCAAGATAGTAATGAATCCAAAGAATTGGTTTAAGCTGATGTTTTTTTTTCTAGAGACATGCTCTATCATATGATCAAAATTTATAGTTTCTCCAGAAGTGCTTGGTGTGGTTTCCCCTTTCTCTATCTATCTTAGTACACCAAGTTTGTGCATGTGTTATGGGGGATCTTTATGAACTAATGCTACTTTTTTAGAGTTTTGCAACAATAGATCTTTTACTGCCCTTTTCCCTTGATGAAAAAGGGGTAGACAAATAATGAAGATGATTATTATATTCAAGGAGTTGACTTTATTGGTGGTTGTTTGCCTTCAATGACAAAGGGGGAGATTGTTGGAAATAAATGTTTATTATCTTGTGTTGTCATTTTTGTCAAACATTGTGATCTACATAGTTTGTAGGACCTTTATGATCTTCCCTCAAGCTTTTTGGTCCAGATGTGTGCTATTTTGGTGATGGGATATGTATGCTAAACCTTCAGTATAGTGGAAGATAGGTATGTAACCTGTGTGGTCTCAGAACAATGGAAGACAATAATGTTTCCTATATGATGACCTCAGAAAGTGGAAGATAGGAATGTTCCTATGATCATGTGTAGATAGTCTTCTATAATTCTCCTATATTGTATTATTATTTCTTATTGTCTTCCTGGTCTGCATGTCTTTTATACAACATTGTGTTGTATTCCAGATGACATTTTTATAGTAGCTATTACTTTTCTTTACAGTAGATATTACTTATTTTTGTAGTAGCACAAATTGAGCATTCCTATGTTCTATGGATCAGACTACAGTACATGGAAAGATCAAATGAAAGGATATTTCATTTTGATTAGTTACAATACCTGCAAGAATGTACAAATTAAGTATGTGTTTCCTCAAAATGGTCTTAAGACCCCAGATGATATCACAACATATGAGGAGAATCAAAGAGCGAGATATGCTATCACTAGTGCTTTATGAAGGAATGAATTAGCTAAGGTTATTTCTTTGAAGACTGCTTATGTAGTTTGGAAAAAATTGAAAGATATTTATGAAGGAAATGACAGGGTTAAATTATCTAAGAATATAATAGCAAAAGGTCACTATGAGAATCTAAGAATCGAAGAAAGTGAAGACATTAGGAGCTACTTTCGAAGAGTTGTGAATGCAGTTAATGAAGTCAAGAACCAAGGAGGCACTATTACAGATGATAATTTCAAGGAAAAGATATTGATGACATTACCGGGTAGCTACAGTGATAAGATCTCATAATTTGAGGAGGTGTATGATCCAAAGAAGTTTACTAAAGAGCATTCGTTTGGCACCTTGACCGCATTTGAGTTGAGAAAGTTTGGAAGAGAGAAGATATAAGACAACATTCAAGGCAACTAAATCAGAAGAAGATCATGACGATGATGAAGAAGAAGAAGAATTTGAAGAAAAATTTACAAGAAGAATGAAGAAAGGTACTGACAAGTACAAAGGCATGTTACCCCTTAAATGTTTTAGATGGGGGTAAGATTGGTCATTTGGCTACTAGATGTCCAGAGAAGGGTCCTAGACAGAAGTTTAAAAAGTCCAATAAGAAGGCTTATTATGTGAATGAAGATGCCAGTATTTTAAATGATGAGTCAGAAGCAAAAGATTATTTGTTATATTGAAGAAGATAATAAACCATAAATTGATATCTCTAACATTTGTGTTGAAGATGATGATGATGTTGACACTACTTTGTATGTTAGAAGAAACAAAAATGAATGACTGATTGATAGTGTTTTTTCTCATCACATGCTGGAGACAAGAGTAAATTTGTGTCGCTTGACAAATATGATGGTGGTCCTATTAGGTTTGGTGGTGATAAACCTACATATATTGTTGATAGAGGCTCTATTAATTTTGATGGAAAGAATAATACTAGCAATGTCTATTATGTGAAGGGTTTACATCACAATCTCTTGAGTGTTGGACATATTTTTGAGAATGGATTGATGTTATTTTCAAGAATGAAGGATGTGAAATTTAGAAGAGATCTGGGGATGTGACTATAGTTGGAAAAAGGATGGGAAGGAATATGTACCATCTTGAAGGAGCTTCAGAAGGATGGTTTTTACTATCACAAACTGATGATACTTGGCTTTGGCACCGGAGGATGTGTCATATCAACTTTGATAATTTGGTAAGAATAAATTCATCATGTGTAGTAAGAGACTTACCTAGATTATGCAAACCAGATAATGTGATCTATAAGAGATGTTAGGAAGGAAAATAAAGAAGATAATAATTCAAGACAAAGGACTATTCATCTACCAGTTTATTGGATTTAGTGCACACTAACCTTTTTGGTCCTACCAAAACAAGAAGTTTTCAAGATGAGAGATACTTTATAGTATTCATTGATTACTATTCAAGGTTAACTTGGGTTGCATTTATTAGAGAAAAATTAGAAGCATTTGAGAAGATTAAGATCTTCAAGGATAGATTTGAAAATGAATGTGGTAGAAAAATTAAATGTTTGAGATCTGATAAAGGAGGATAATTTACTTCTGATGTGTTTAAATTTTTTTTTGAGAAACATGGTGTTAAGAGATATTTTTCAGTCGCTAGAACACCACAATAGAATGGTACATAGTAGAAAGGATGAACCAGACTATTCAGGAAGAAGCAAGGACTATGTTGAAGAAAGTATGTTTATCAAAAATTTACTAGAGAGATGTAGTGCATATGGTTGTATACACAAGTTGAACAAAGTTTTGTACTGGAAGAAATATGGCAAGACTTCATATGAGTTATGGAATGGAAGAGAACCTATAGTTAAGTATTTCAAAATCTTTGGAAGAAAATGTTACATTTGGAAAGATGAAGTTAATCTTGGCATTTTTTATAGTATATCTAATGAAGGCATATTTCTGGGATATTCTACTAAGAGCAAGGTGTACTGGTGTTACAAAAAAAGACTGAATAAGATTGTGGAAACTGTGAATGTGAATGTTGATGAGGATTTTAAGAGAACTCCAGAGTGACATATTGAATATAAATCTGATACAGGGGACAAAGGAAAAGAGGATAAGAAATAATAAGAAGGAACTCAACTGGCACCAAAACCTACAACTAAGAAACCAAGGTATGTACACAAAAATCATTTTGAGAATCAGATAATTGGCAATAAATATAGAGTTGTTACTAGACGTAGAGAAACACAAGGTCATCCTTTGTTGTGTTTACTTTTGTAGATTGAGCCTAAATATGTAGAAGAAGCATGTAGTGATCAGAAATGGGTTAAGGCAATGAAGGAAGAACTTGATCAAATTGAGAAGAATCGAACATGCGAACTTGTGTCCTAACCGATACATAAGAATGTGATTGGTACAAAATGGGTTTACCAAAACAAGTTGGATGACAATGGTAACATAGAAAGGGGAAAGGCAATATTAGTATGCAAGGGTTACACTTAGATTGAAGGAATTGACTTTGATGAGATGTATTATCTTGTTTCTCAGATGGAGGTGATTTAGATATTTTTGGCTTTTGTAGCATATAAGGATTTCAAGGTTTATCAGATGGATGTCAAGTCCACATTATTGAAGAGAGAACTAAAGGAAAAGATGTATATTTAACAAATGAAAGGATTCATATCAAAAGAAAATCTAGATAAAGAATGCAAATTGAAGAAGGCACTCTGGTATGGAAGATTAGACCTACATTTAATTGGAAAAAAGTTTCAGAGAGGTTCTATAGATTGTAACTTGTATTACAAGATATATTCATATCAGATCTTGATTATTGTTCTGTATGTTGATGATATTATTTTTGGAGGCAAGAATGATTTGTGCAAGCAATTTGTAGAGGAGATGTAGAAGAAGTTTGAGATTACTATGATTGGAGAGTTGAATTTCTTTCTTAGATTTCAAGTAAATCAGAGCAATAAAGGAAATTTCATTTCTCAGTCCAAATATTTCAAGGAATTATTGTAGAAGTTTGGGTTGGAGAATTCCAAATTGTTATGTACTCCAATTTTTACCAGTTGTAAGTTGACTAAGGAAGCTGAGTCACCAAAAGAAGATGCAAGTAAGTATGCATCAATGATTGGTGGATTGTTGTACCTGACTGCTACTAGACTAGATATCATTTATGCAGTATGTTTGGTAGGAATTTTTTAGCAAGAACCAAAATAATCACATGTGATGGCACTAAAGAGAATTTTTAGATATTTGAAAGGAACATAATAGTTTGGTTTATGTTATCCAAAATGATCATATTTCACGTTGATGGATTATATAGATTCATTGGATAGGATGTTTGGATACTCGAAGGCTCATGTGTGGTCGTGCGTGTCAGTGATGGAGCTTACTTTATTGGGTCCCAGTTAGTTTCTATTAGGAATAAGGTGTCTCAACCTTGGATGTTTCCTTACATTTGATATTTTCTAAATGTCGGCACTTTGGACAATGTGTAAGGTAATCATGACTGAAATGGTTATGATGGATTCCTATGATGGTCATTAATATTTATAAGAGCTAATTGTGGAAGTTTTGATGATAGGTGAAGACATGCAAGACATGTGGAAACTAATTAGTTGAGTACTATACACTCTTCTGCAATCGTGAGGTTTAGAGAATGGTAAAACCCTAATATGGCTGCCTTTGGAAGTTTCCCTAAAAAGTGAAGCACATGATATAAGCATTTTTTAGGGTTGCAAATATAAGAGAAGTTAGTGTATTGTTGGAACATTTTTATGATGCCAAATTTATCTTCAAGTGTCAATTATCTCCTGAAAGAACTTGCATTACAAGTGTATTGTAAACAGTAATAGTTTTGATTAATACATTGTGCAAGTTTTGGAGTGCTAGGGTTTTTTACCGAAAGGTTTTCCCTAGGGTAAATCATTGTGTCATTCTCATTTTTCTATGTATGCATGTTATTGTATTATCATTCTATAGTTGCTAAGGGTTAAATCTGAATTTGCACGATCCTCTTCTCGGGATTTTAGCATAGGGAACTATTTTCCACACACTTAGTTTCCTTTCAGTTTCTTGGTCAAGAAAGAAGCAATATTTTGTAGCTTTATCAACTGCTAAAACAAAATTATTTGAGCTAATCTCAAGTTCAGTGGGAGTATTATTGTAGAGTATTTATAACCTTATTGCAGGAAGAGATGGAAGGTTCTTCATATAGTAGAATGGAGGTGGAAAAGTTCAATGGCATAAAATTTGAGCTGTGGAAACTCAAGATGGAAGACATTCTCGTAGACCGTGATGTATGGGAGGCAGTTGATAATGATATCAAACCAGAAAACATGCCTCAAGAAGATTGGGATCTCAAGGATTGGAAAGCTAAGGGTCTCATTAGACTCTGTCTAGAAGATTATGTTCTCCTGAATGTTCTTGATGAGAAGACCGCAAACAAACTATGGACACGGCTTGGGTCTGTGTATCAGGCCAAGTCCTTGGTGAAAAAATTGTTCCTAAGAAAAAAGTTGTATTATCTGAGAATGGAAGAAGGAGGATCCATTGCAGATCACCTGAACGCGTTTAACATGCTGATTGCATAGTTGACATCAACTAGTGTCAAGTTGGAGGAGGAGGATTGATGTATGACCCTGCTATGTTCCTTGCCAAATTCATGGGGCCATCTTGTGATGGCCCTTGGGAGTACTATTGTCGCTTTCCAAATGGATGATGTGGTGTCTTCACTATTATCTGAAGAGATGCGAAGAAAGACTTCTAATTCAACCAAGGAAGCCCTTGCTATTGGGGGTAGATCCAAAGACAGGAAAGAAAAATGACAAAAATTCTGAAAAGGGTAGATCCAAATCTTGTGGGAAATCTAAGACTCCTGGAAATTCTAGGGTAACATGTTGGAACTGTGGTAAGACTGGGCACTTCCGTAAGGACTGCAAAGAGCCAAAGAAGAAGAAGAAAAGCCTAGATTCAGATTCTAAAAAATCTCAAGAAGATGGCAATGCTTTTGTCACAGCCTTGGCCACTCTTGCATCTAATGATGTGTGGTTGATTAACTCAGATGCTTCTTTTCACATGATCTCTCATCAAAGTTAGTTCTCAAATTACGAGGAATTTGATGGTGGAAAGGTGTACCTAGGTGATGATTCTCACCTAGAGATAGTTGGATGAGGAAGAGTCACTATAAGATTCCCTAATGGATGAGTAAAGGGGAACAATGGGGTAATGCACATCCTGAGTTTGGCATGAAACCTGTTATCTGTAAGTATGTTGAATGATGCAAGTGTGCAAGTTGTTTTTTCAAAAGATGGTTGCAAGATGATTAGAGGAGCTATAGTGCTCACGAAAGTACTAGGAGAGGTACCCTATTTTAGTTGGATGCTTGCAGTTCACAGTGTAATAGTTCTTCTATCTCAAGGAAGAGAGTAGCAGTCACTTCATCTCCACCATCTGAACCAATAGTGAAGAAGTCTATCATAATGGGTTCCGATGGTAGTGCAGCAAGTGTACCTAAGGGTGCTAACACTTTGGAAGGCAAACTTCCTGTAGAAAAGACAATGTTGTGGCATATGAGATTTGGCCACATTGGTGAGAAGAGTCTCAGCAACCCTGAAAAATAAAACCCTCATTGAGAGGTTAAATGATTGTAGTCTCGAGTCTGACTTCTACGAACACTGTGTTTATGGTAAGCAAAATCGTGTTCAATTTTACTCTAGTTCTCACAAGTCTTCTAGTATTTTGGATCTTATCCATTTGGATGTGTTTGGTCCTTTTAAAGTTCCTTCACTCTCCAAATCTGTATATTTTGTATCTTTTATAGATGATTATAGTAGAAGGACATGGATTTATTTCCTTAAAAGCAAGACACAAGTTTTCAGTCAGTTCAAGGAATTTAAAGCTCTCGTAGAGAATCATACTAGTAAAATAATTAATTGTGTGAGAAATGACAATGGTGGTGAGTTTTGTTCAACAGAGTTTGAATAGTTTTGTAAAGAATGAGGGATTGAGAGGCATAAGACAACTCCTTATACCCCACAACAAAATGGATTTACAGAAAGAATGAACATGACACTGATGGAGAAGGCTAGGAGTATGCTTAGTGGATCTGGCCTCGAACAAAGTTTTTGGGCTGAAGTTGTAGCCACTGCTTGCTATCTGGTTAACAGATCTCCTACATTAGCTCTTGTTGGTAAGACACCCTTGAAGGTGTGGTCTGGTAAGAATCCTTCAGTTAGACATCTTCATGTTTTTTGTTGTGAAGTTTATGCACATGTGCCTAAGGAGAGAAGATCTAAGTTTGAAAATAAGGCTATAAAATATATCTTCATTTTCTACAGTGTTGGTGTGAAAGGATACAAGCTTTGGGATCCTATGATTGGTAAGGTGTTGTATAGCAAAAATGTTATTTTTAGAGAGCTAACACCTTCTCCTATTTTTCTACAGCTAGATGAAAAAGAAATGAAAGAAGATGTTGTTCAGTTGCCTCCTACCCCTGAGAAGACTGAACAAAGAAACCATGATGGATCTGATGATGAGGAGAGCTCTAGAAGCTTTGAAAATTTAGAAGAAGAGGTAGAACAACCTCAACCTCAGCCCTTGAGGAGATCCATGAGAGAAAGAAAGCAGCCAGAGAGGTTTGGATTTTCTATGTTAGATTCCAGTTGTGCTTATGCCTTGATTACAAACATTGATGAGCTTAGATATATGAAAGAGGCTATTGGTATGGAAGATGCAGGTTCTTGGATTGAGGCCATGGATGATGAGATGGCTTCATTAGAGAAGAACAAAACTTGGGACCTAGTACCTTTGCCTAAAGGACGAAAACCTATTGGAAGCAAATGGGTGTTTAAGAAGAAATTCTGTGTAGATGGTAGTGTTGAGAGGTACAAGGCCAGATTTGTTGCAAAGGGGTATTCACAGGTGGAGGGAATTGATTATGGTGAAATATTCTCTCCTGTTGCAAAGCTTACTGTTAGACACCTAGATTTGCACCCTTCACCCAAGCTCTTGTAGTCTTGGTAATCTAGTGTAACATGGAAATCATCTCAAGGTTGTAGGACCTTTTGCTAACCGAGATGAGACCTGTGAATTCTAGGTTGGTTCCTCTTGATATGTAACCCAAATTTTCTTCTTAACAGGAAAGCAAATCTTTGAAGGAAAAGGGATAGAAGGAATGCATGAAAGGGAAATGACTGAAAGAAAATTATCCTATTAGGTGATACACTGAAGGTGACCTAAATCACAATACATTAACTAATCTCAGCATGAAAACCTTGGAACCAAAAGAACACAACTTCCTAGATAGGTTTGCATAAGTATTTCATAGAGAGGCCCGAGACAAACAGAGGCTATTCAGGGAAAGAAGTGATTTCACAAACAATAGTGTATTTAATATAAGTGGACATAGACTATGACTTGCAAACAGACATCTAGTTTTACAATTCGGCACAAGAATGAGACAAAATGATAGGGGACTGTAGAATATCCAAAAAATCATCTAAATCAAATCATCCACAGTAGTACACACTATTGCAAAAGAAAGAGGGCTCAAAGACTTCAATGTTTCACAAGAAATCACTCAATATATTCTAATTTAGTAAGAGAGATTTAGACAAGGAAGCCCAGGGATAGAAAAGATGTCACAAAAATCCTCTACAATATCTAAACATCAATGAAAGATTACAAAATATAGAAATCAAAGGGCAGAAAGAATGCCACGGATAATTTCTATGTCCAGAAAACTCTTCTTGCTTAAGCTCTCAAAACTGATATATATACTCCCTAGCACACAGGCTTGGAGTCAATCTGATCTTGTTAGGGTTACAATTGATTAAAAAAGGATTTCTCATAAACCCTAATACTATCATTTTTATTCATAAATGCATTCTAAAAATATCCTTTGATCGATCTAATATAACTTCTAAAATCTTCCCACCTTCATCAATTTTTCTTCTACAAAGCCGGTCGATCCATCTACCTCTCTGTAAGTTGGTTCTACAATAATTCCTGAGATCAGATATTTGAATTTCTTTTGAATATTTAAATTCCAACAGTTGCAGGCAGCACAAATTTCTTTATTGATGGTGGAGATTTCAATCCCTTTTCATTTTAAAACGTAGCCACTAGATCATTTTATTTACCCGGGTAATGCCTCATAACCTCAGGTTAACACTTTCTCCTTGCCGCTAAGTCTCCCAAATTGTTTGCTAACCCCAAATTTTCCATGAGATTATGTGACAACCTTAAAACTTCTTTAGACTGGGTAGAAATCGCCAAGTCTCTGTCACTCGATCAAACATTCCTTTTGATTACAAGACCACCCGACCGAAAAGTTGTTAACTTAACCCATCCCTAAACTTAAGTCATACCTGTAGACATGAATTATACCGAGTCATGGGATCGCCAAGTCTTTTTCCAACTCCAGTTTGCATTGAGAGATTACTTGACTTCCCTCCTATCATCATTCGATCCAACGATCATCGCTGAGTCTCCCAACAAAAATGGAATATGCTTTTCTTTCACGAGATTATGAGAATAGCAAGAGTCGGGGTCGTCAAATGATTTGGAATATTTTGTCTCTATCGCATGACTTAGAGACTAATACAAGGTATAAATGTGCACATGGGAATTTGAAGGAGTTAAGTTGCTCAAAAGTAATAAGGATTTAGAACAAATTTTGGGTAACTAGGGTTTTGCCAAATACATAGGTTTTTGATACTTTAGATTATTTGCATAGGCAGGGGTAAAGAAGAAACTGGAGAAAATGTAAAGAACACAACCAAGATCAGAATCAAGTTCCATCCTCATAGGTTGGGCTCAACCCTCATGGGAGCCTCATTTTACTCCACCTATAGCCAAAATCTTCATAAATAGGAAAATTTGGATAACATTCTTGGTGATTTCTGCAGGATGTCTGCCTGCTAGACATTGAGAACCAGTAGCCTTTGATATCCATTGGGTATAGAAGAATTACGATCAAAATTAGAAACTTGGAAGTAGATTGAAACCAAAAGGGGAAACAACTAATTGTGCACAAGCACTTTTGAGGAAAGAAGGAAACTAATCTAGAAAGCAGGAACAGGTAGCGAGGAAAACATCTTACAATCTTTACAAGGAAGGACAAACCTTGAAACAAGGCTTCAAATGGAATCCATTCACTGAAATGGGTAGGGGAAATCCTTCAAGAGTTGATAGCTAAAAAGTGTTATGTTCTTTGCACTCCTTGATGATGAATGAACCTCCCCAGAAGGAATCATATTTATTATGTCTGCCAGGCTTTGATTTGAACTCATCCCAATTGAGGACTATATCACCAATCTTGAAACTCCTAGTCCTAGCTCTCTTTTCAAAGATTTTCTTTGTCTACATCTGGTGGAATTCCATATCCTTCAAGGAATTATCTTTGTGTTCTTCTAATTCCATAATCTGAGCATACCTAACCTGCAAAGGATCCCCTTCTTCAAACAAGACATACTGAGTGGCTAAGTCTAGGGCTGGTAATTTAGTTGAAATGGACAACTTAGCCTCCTTTCCATATACTAGCATGTAGGGAGAATTCCCAATGATCCTCTTTGGGGAAATTTTGTCTAACCACAATGCAGATTTTAGCTTGGTGTGCCAATCTCTTTAGTTGTCTTGCAGGGTTTTCTTGATTATCTTAATCAAGTTCTTTTTTGTTGATTCTGCAAAACCATTACCCTGAGGGTAGTAGTTCAAACTTATGTTCAAGTAAACACCATGTTTGACTGCCCATTTAGTCACTCTTAGGCCTATAAATTCTAATGCATTATCTGAAATAATAGAGTCAGGGACACCAAATCTGTGAATTATGTCATCATAAAAACTTAGGACAGCATTCTCATTTGCTTCCTTGCCACCACCTCTGTCCATCTAGTGAAATAATCTATTGTAGTAATCACCCATTTATGACCTACACTTGATGGAGGATTGATCATGCCAATGAAATCTATGCCACATCTTATGAAAGGTTGCTATACTCTGATGGGCTGAAGGGGCAAGGCTACAAGTTTTTCTTTTCCTGCAAACATGATACATTTGATGCATTTTCTTACGTGATCATGACAATCCTTGAAGATGGACAACCAATAGTATCCAACCCTCATGATATTAAAAGTAGTAGTCCTAGGAGAAAATTGACCTCTAGAAGATCCATTATGAAATTCAAACAGGACGTTTGCTATCTTTTCTAAACCTATGCATCTCAAAAGGACACCATTGGGATCCTTTCTAAAAACAATGTCACCTATTAGCATGAAAGGAATAGATTGTAACCTATAGTACCTCCTTTTTTATGGATTTAGATCCACATGGCATTCCCCTATTTTTGGATAATGTACCATGTTAGGAAACCAATCCGCTGCCTTGGCATGATCTTCTGTTGAATGCATGATTAGGGATGCATCTATTTCCTCCGATCCCCTTGAACTCTCATCCTCTGTTAGATTCTCACAAAGACCTCTTCTCCTTACTAACTTTGTGACTTGGATATTAATGTCATATTCCATGACCTTAGTAATCCAACCAGCTCTTTTTTCATTTAGGTCCCTGGAAAGAGAGAATTCCTTGACACTGGGATGAGTTACTTTCAATTGTACCTTGCTGTGGGTTAAAAAATATCTGAATTTCTTAAGGCTCTTTACTATAGTGAGTACATGTTTCTCCACAAAATAAATCTCTGTTCATACTCTTCTAAATATTTTCTAAAGAAGGCAACAAGTTGCTCCAATCCTTCAAAATTTTCTTGGGTCAATATTGCAGAAATAACATCTGATCCTCCATAAGCGTAACGGATAAAATCCTTATTGAAGTTTTGGTTCAACAGGGAAAGGGCTTCTGTCAAGGACTCTTTAATGCTTTGAAAATTGGCCTTCCCTTCTTTTCTCCAATAGAAAGATGTATTCTTCTTCAACATGGATGTCAAAGGCTTTAACAAATCTGAAATATTGGGCAAGAAACATCTGACAAAGTTAATCCTTCCTATGAAAGATTGAAGACTTTTCTTATGATGTGGTAAGGGTAGCTCTAGGATAGCTGCAATCCTTTTAGGGTATACTATAATTAACCTTTTGGATACTATATATCCCAATAGTTTTCCTTCATGGACTGCAAACACACATTTCTTGGGATTGAGAGATATCCCAAATTCTCTACACCTTTCAAATATTGTCCTCAGATGTTTTATATGGTCAGCTGCATGTTTAGAATAAATAGTTATGTCATCTAAATAGACCAGTAAAAATTTGTACATGAGGATTTTAAAGACCATATCCATTGCCTTTTGAAAAGTAGCACCTACATTAGATAAACCAAAGGGCATCTTTTGATAAGCCATGGTCCCCCATTTGGTTGTAAATGCAGTCTTATATTGATCTTCTTCTTGAGCTAGGATCTGATTGTATCCTGAATAGCCATCCAATAATGAAAATCTCTTAGATCCAAAGACACATTGTAGGATCTTCTCCATAGAGGGTAATGGATGACAATCCTTCAGGGATGCTCTGTTAAGGTCTCTGAAGTCAACACATAGCCTTAACTCACCATTCTTCTTCCTGACAGGGATGAGGTTGGAAACCCAATTAGTATGCTTGATGGGGTAGATGATATCGCTCTATATTAATTTCAGGACTTCTTTATGCATGAGTGGTTCATACTTAGGATTTATAGGCCTTTACTTCTGCCTAACCGGTTTGGCGTTGGTTTCCAATTCAATGGTATGTCAAGAAAGGGCAAGATCAAAACCTTTGAGATCCTCATATTGCCAGGTAAAGATGTCACTAAATTCTTGAAACAATCGGGTGTAAGCCTGTTCTTCTAGCTTAGTATTTACCTTTCCAAATTGTAAACTTTTACCTAGTTCTAACCTTAGTTTCGTACAATGTTCTTGTTGGACTACCAGGCCAACTTTGCTTTTCTGTGTTTGGTCATCTCGGTTGAAGATAGACTCTAGGGTGACAAGCCCTTTAGGCATTTTATTAGATCTTATTTGTATCACTTGATCACCATAGTTATGCAATAATCTATCTTGGTTATGTTCTGAGAAAATGTCCTCTTCAAATAGGAACTACAAAATTTGTTCGTTGCTGTCAAAAACTTACCGATTGACATTGTTATCAGGAATAGAAGGTCTGACAATCACTTTGATATTCTATTGATCCCTCTCCTTTGAAACACTCATAGGGATATCATATTGAGATCCAACAATAGCTAATCTATCTGCATTCTGATTCATTTTCCTAGGGATTGTGACGATATTGAAATCCTGGAGATCTTCAATCGCATCCCAAATTTGATGCTTATATGCTCTCATTATATCACTTTTAGTCACACTTATCCCTCTTACTTGGCTGACAACTAGCTCGTTGTCACCATATACCTTTAAGGTTCTGATCCCTCTCCTTTTGGCCCATTCCAATCCATTCACTAAGCTTTCATATTCAGCAGTGTTACTAGTGTAGGAGAAACTGAACCTAAAGGCAGCATAATACTTCTCCCCTTTTGGAGAAACTAGCATTGCACTACCACCAGCACCATGTCTGCTTCTAGCACCATCGAAGTATAGCTCCCAAACTTGGTCATGTTTATCTTCTAAACCTTTGTTTCCCTTGGAGATATTTCATTCTATGCAACCTTCCTCTTGAATTAAATAAGACCCCATACCGGTATCCCAGATAACATTGGCCTGGGCCTCAGAGGGCCTCTGAGATTATAACTCATCTAAATAGATGCCTGGGATCCCTTCTAGCTTGGTAGCCGTTTCCCTAATGATTGGGAAGTCATCATCATCAAGTGCAAGACAACTTGCATTAAGTACATTGGACACATAGGGCTCCACATGGTGTGTTGCCAATGATTCAGACTTGATAGTGACCTTAGTCCCATATCTTGTATGGAAAAGCATGTGTGACCAATCAGAGGAAAGATAGCCCCCTATTTTGGTTGTAAATTCCCTCAACAAGCATATAGAAAATAAAGCAGGGAGGTCTATTATATATATGTCGAGAAGGATAGAGAAATTGGATCTTGCATGGAGGACTAGGTTGATATCCTTAGCTACACCTATTGTGTTCATTGAAGAACCATCAAGCTAGGTAACTTTCTTTTGGAAAGGCTCATATTTTAAACCTACTTGGTCAGCCACCTTCTTAGGCATAACAGTGCTAGTAGCCCCACTATCTACCATGCAATTATGTATGAGAGATCTTCCAATAATTAAAGATACATAAAAAGGAGGTGGTTTTGAGTTCCTACCTTGCACGATATTAGCTCTGGAGTTGCCGCTTGGAATCTCTTCCTTATGATCAGTATTAAAAAATAGTGGCTTTACAACTTATTTTATTATAGGCGGCTGAGGAATCTTCTCTTCAGTCATTGATTTCTTCAATATTGTAGGTTGTCCTGGAATAGCCAAAGTGTCCCACATAGACATAGTGATATTTTTCTTCTTCATATTATCCACTATGTTGAATGGTACAGCTGTGTGTATTCTTTGGTGTGTCTTTGCTATGACAAGATCAACCTCTTTAGAAGGTAAATTTTCTTTGACTAGGATGGCGGGGGCCTTCTTCAGCATGATGGGAGCAAAGGGTGATGAAAATTCTGTAGATGTAGAAGCCTTATCTCCTGTTTGTTCCATGTCTTGAGCTCTTCTCTTAGACCTGGTATTGGTAGCAATGGTGGATTCACCATTTACTCCATTGAAATCTTGTTGCTCCCAATTAAAAAGAGCAGTCTCATCATGTTGTGCCTCCTGGTGAGGGGGTGGTTCATTGGGAGAAGCCTTTGATTGAGTAAGTGAGGCACTTTGAACCATCAGTGCTTGGTGTACCCTCCCATTTAAGCATGTTGTCTGGTTATGGGACTGATTGTAAGGGTAACACATTCCATCTCTGCAACAAGGTTATTTTGACTTGGGACTACATCCCTAACTAGATTTGCAAAATTGAGAGGGGTAGGATTATAAGTTTGAGATGATCTCTGATTGTAGTTTGGCCTTTTCCCTTGATAACCTCCTTGAAATTGGGGTCTATTCTGTTGATAGGATTGTCCCTGATTTTGATATTGTTGATTGGCACTCTGATTTTTCTACTGAAGAGGGGGTCTAATCCCCAATCCTTGCTTCTTTATACTAATCAGCTCATTACTCATGGTTTTCATTAATTTCTTCATCTCCTGCTGATTGCTTCTCAATTCTAATAGTTCCTAGGAAGGGTCTTCCTTTACTTCCCCATGACTGGTACTTGTTTGAGGTGTTACAATAGTGGGTATTTGGGGAATTGGAGTTATTTGCAAAGGCATGCTTGGTTGTATGTCAGGGAAAATGGGCATAAGTGGTCTCGAGGCTATCATGTCAGCTTGTATTAGACAGTTCTCTACCTTGACAACAATGTCAAAAGCTTGAGGTAACGAAGTGCCTCTCATAGATTGAATCATGAGAAAAATATTGCTATTTAGACTTCTTAAAAAATATAGGAAGGCATGATTAGTTGAAGGTCTTACTGAGGTAGGAATTCTATTCCATGTCTTAAGAAATCTGCTATTGAAGTCTGTCATTTGTTCCTGAGGGGCTCTTTTAATGGTTGTTAGTTGCTCTACCAGAGATAAGTTATCTGATTTATCCTCAAAATATTTACTTAATGCATCTCCTAATCTATCCCATGAATTAATAGAACCGACAACAAGATTTCTAAACCATTCTAAGGCCTTACCTTTGAAAGAGGCTGCTAATAGCTTGGTAGCCACATCTTCTTCTATGATGTTATGTATACTACATATAGTAGTTACATCTCTTATGTGTTCAAAAGTTGTTGTTTTCCCTTCACCTATGAAATTGGGTAGGCTTTTAAGCGCTACTAGAGGCACATCATGATGTTGAGCAAAGTTCAAGGGGCTTCCTTGATTGAAGGGGGCAAAATCAAACTGCCTCGTCATTGTAGGAACTGTGACTTGCTGAGTAGTGACTGTGAGAGTTGTATCTAAGGGCGGAGTTGAATCTTCTTGTATCTCTCTAGTTAGGGATCTTCCTCTTCTTCTAGAATGAAAAGGCAAAGGTCCTCTCTCTCTAGTATCAGGTGGTGTAGAATTTACCCTCCTAGTAGGGGGTGCTCTTTGAGATGATCTTCTATAATTCCTTTTGGAAGGCAAATGTGTAAACTCAGAAAGCCTTGAGCTTCTTCTTTCAACTTTTCTCATAAACTTTGAATAGGACTAGGTCTTCTATTCTTCACCAATGGAGTCGCCAGATATAATTGATAGGGAGAACTCTTTTAGTCTTTATTATGCAAATAGTATATCAGGAGTAGCATAATCTTACCAAGTAACTTCAATTGGAGTCCCACCGGGCGTTCCAGAACTATTAGACACCTAGATTTGCACCCTTCACCCAAGCTCTCAAAGTCTTGGTAATCTAGTGTAACATGGGAATCATCTCAAGGTTGTGGGACCTTTTGCTAACCAAGACAATACCTCCATAATCTAGGCTGGTTCCTCTTGATATGTCACCCAAATTTGCTTCTTAACAGGAAAGTAAATCTTTGAAGGAAAAGGGATAGAAGGAATGCATGGAAGGGAAATTGCTGAAAGCAAATTATCCTATTAGGTGATACACTGAAGGTGACCTAAATCACAATACATTGACTAATCTTAGCATGAAAACCTTGGAACCAAAAGAAAACAACTTCCTAGATAGGTTTGCATAAGTATTTCATAGAGAGGCCCGAGACAAACAAAGGCTATTTAGGGAAAGAAGTGATTTCATAAACAATAGCATATTTACTATAAGTGGACACGGACTATGACCTGCAAATAGACATCCAATTTTACAATTCAGCAGATGAATGAGACAAAATGATAGGGGACTGTAGAATATCCACAAACTCATCTAAATCAAATCATACACAATAGTACACACTATTGCAAAAGAAAGAGGGCTCAAAGACTTCAATGTTTCAATAGAAATCACTCAATATATTTTAATTTAGTAAGAGAGATTTAGACAAGGAAGCCCAGGGATAGAAAATATTTCATAAAAATCCTCTACAATATCTAAACATCAATGAAAGATTACAAACTACATAAATCAGAGGGTAGAAAGAATGCCACAGATACTTTCTAAGTCGGAAAACTCTTCTTGCTTAAGCTCTCAAAACTGATATATATACTCCCTAGCATGTAGGCTTGGAGTCAATTTGATCTTGTTAGGGTTACAATTGATTACAAAAGGATTTCTTAGAAACCCTAAAATTGTTAGTTTCATTCATAAATGCATTCTAAAAATATCCTTTGATCAATCTGATATAACTTTTGAAATCTTCCCACCTTCATTAATTTTTTTTCTACAAAGTCAGCCGATCCATCTACCTCTCTATAAGTTGGTTCTACAATAACTCCTGAGATCAAATATTTGAATTTCTTTTGAATATTTAAATTCCAACAGTCGTAAGTAGCACAAATTTTTGTATTGACGGTGGAGATTTCAATCACTTTTCATTTTATAAGGTAGCCACTAGATCATTTTATTTACCCAGGTAATGCCTCATAACCTCGGGTTAACACTTTCTCCTTGCCGCTAAGTCTCCCAAATTTTTTGTTAACCCCAAATTTTCCATGATATTATGCGATAGTGTTAAAAATTCTTTAGACTGGGCAGAAATTTCCAAGTCTCTGTCGCTTGATCGAACATTCCTTTTGATTACGAGATCACCCGACTGAAAATTTGTTAACTTAACCCATCCCCAAACTTAAGTCATACCTGTAGACAAGAATTATACTGAGTCGCGGGATCTCTAGGTCTTTTTCTAACTCTAGTTTGCATTGATAGATTACCTAACTTCCCTCTGATCATCATTCAATCCAACGATCATTGTTGAGTCTCCCAACCAAAATGGAATATGCTTTTCTTTCATGAGATTATGAGAATAGTGAGAGTCGGGGTCGTCATATGATTTGGGATATTCTGTCTCTACCACGTGACTTAGAGACTGATGCTAGGTATAAATGCAGACATGGGAATTTGAAGGACTTAAGTCACTCAAAATTAATAAGGATTTAGAACAAATTTTGGGTAACTATGGTTTTTCCAAATACATAGGTTTTTGATACTTTAGATTATTTTCATAGGCAGGAGCAAAGAAGAAACTGGAGAAACTGTAAAGAACACATCCAAGATCAGAACCAAGTTCGATCCTCATAGGCTAGGCTCAATCCTCCCAGGAGCCTCATTTTACTCCACCTATAGCCAAAATATTCATAAATAGGAAAATTCAGATAACACTTACATCCATTAGATTTTTGTTATCTCTAG
This sequence comes from Thuja plicata, assembly GCA_018584345.1. Taxonomy (NCBI): domain Eukaryota; kingdom Viridiplantae; phylum Streptophyta; class Pinopsida; order Cupressales; family Cupressaceae; genus Thuja; species Thuja plicata. The sequence continues at coordinate 2,709,540 of MU223154.1, forward strand.
CAGCATCGTATGATTTCGAGGTAGAATAGATGGATGTGAAGACAACTTTCCTTCATGGTGATTTGGAGTAAGAGATCTATATGTCACAGCCTGAGCACTATATTCAGAAAGTTAAAGAGTCTTTGGTTTGCAGATTAAAGAAGTCTCTATATGGTTTGAAACAATCTCCTAGGATATGGTACCTTAAATTTGATGCCTTTGTGTTGTCGATTGGTTTTCTGAGATTGAAATCAGATCATTGTGTTTATTTCAAAGTTGACAATGATCGACTTCTTATTATTGCATTACATGTTGATGATATGTTGTTGATTGGGAAGGGTATGGGTATGATTTCTAATTTGCAGTCTCAGTTGTCAGCACAGTTTGAGATGAAAGATCTAGGGGCAGCTAGGTATATTTTGGGTATGGAAATCAGCAGAGATAGTTTTAATAGAAAACTTTGGTTGAGTCAGAGTAAGTATGTGAAGTTTGTGTTGGAGAGGTTTAGCATGGAAGATTGCAGACCATTGTGTGTTCTTGTTTCTATGGGAACAAAGTTATCTATGGATGATTGTCCAAAATCTCCTAGTGAGGTGGAGGACATGAGAAAAGTACCTTATGTGAGTGCACTTGGCAGCCTTATATATACTATGGTCTGTACTAGACCAGACATTGCCCAAGCAGTGGGAGTCCTGAGTTGGTTTCTAGCTAAACTTGGACGGGTACATTGGGATGATGTTAAGAGAGTGTTCAGATATTTGAAGGGTACATCAGAGTATTCCATATGCTATCATGGAAACTCTTTTGGAGCTTTGCATTCAATTTGTATTTGTGGGTTTGTGGATTCAGATTGGGCAGATGACATTGACAACAGGAGATCCACCAGTGCCTATGTGTTCACTATGTTTGGTGGTTCCATCAGTTGGATGAGTAAGAAAAAAATTGTGGTTGCTTTGTCCATGATAGAAGTAGAGTACATGGCAGCTACTCATGCTTGTAAGGAAGCCATTTGGCTTAAGAGACTATGTTTGGATGTTGGTGTTGATGCAGGACAAATTACAATTTGTTGCGATAGTCAAAGTGCTATTTGCCTTGTGAAGAATCTAACTTTCCATGCTAGAACCAAGCACATTGATGTGTGGTTTCACTTTGTGAGAGATATGGTAGAGGATGGAAAGGTAAGTTTGGAGAAGGTAGATACATTAAAGAATGTTGCGGATGCATTGACAAAACCTATGGGCACAGAGAAGTTCAGATGGTTTTCAGAGTCTATGGGCCTCTCGGCCTATAGAAAATAAATCCTGTTATTTCCTTTAGCTCTTACAAGGTGTTCAACAAGTGGGAGAATGTTAGGAATAAGGTGTCTCAACCTTGTATATTTCCTTACATTTTATATTTTCCAAATGTCGGCACTTTGGACAATGTGTAAGGTAATCATGACCGAAACGGTTGTGATGGATTCCTATGATGGTCATTAATATTCGTAAGAGCTAATTGTGGAAGTTTTGATGATGGGTGAAGACATGAAAGACATGTGACAACTAATCAGTTGAGTACTATACACTCTTCTACAATCGTGGGGTTTAGAGAATGGTAAAACCCTAATACAACTACCTTTGGAAGTTTCCCTAAAAAGTGAAGCACATGATATAAGCATTTTTTAGGGTTGCATTTCTGAGAGAAGTTAGTGTATTGTTGGAACATTTTTATGCTGCCAAATTTGTCTTCAAGTGTTGATTAAATCCAGAAAGAACTTGCATTGCAAGTGTATTGTAAACAGTAATAGTTTTGATTAATACATTGTGCAGGGTTTGGAGTGCTGGGGTTTTTTACCGAAAGGTTTTCCCCAAGGTAAATCATTGTGTCATTCTCATTTTTCTATGTATGCATGTTATTGTGTTATCATTCTATAGTTTCTAACGGTTAAATCTGAATTTGCACGATCCTCTTCTCAGGATTTTAGCGTAGGGAACTATTTTCTGCACACTAGTTTCCTTTCAGTTTCTTGGTCAAGAAAGAAGCAATATTTAGTAGCCTTATCAACTGCTAAAACAAAATAGATTGCAACATCCTCATGTTGTACTTAGGTATTATGGATGAAATAGACTTTGAAGGATATAGGTGTTACCTTTGATGAGCCAATTTCAATTATGTGTGATAATACTAGTGCTATAAATATTACAAAGAATCTAGTAAAATATTTCATAACGAAGCATATATCTATCTGATATTATTTCTTGAGAGAGAAAATGTTGGAAGGTGAAGTAAAGCTTGAATATGTGCCTACAAAGGAGCATATAGAAGACATATTTACAAAACCTTTGTGCAAGGATATTTTTGAGTATCTCAAAGGGAAGTTGGACATTTTGCCCCTTCCTAATGTTCACTAGATGCACTAGTGTGTACATTGGTCTAGTGCTTTGCATGTTTATTATTTTCTAGATCAATGTCTAGTAGCTTCCTCTAAGGGGTAGTAGAGTAATTCATTAAGGGGGAGTTTTGGCCCTTTGTCATTTTTGTCAAAGGGGGAGAAAGTTGGAGAAGTATAAAGAACTTTGATGTTGATATCTTTTGAATTTGTTTGATTTTTTATTGATGAATGTTTCCATCAATGACAAAGGGGGAGATTATTAGAATGTGAAGTCAATTCTATTCATGTTTTTGTCATTAATGGTTGTCATTGGTGCAACATATCCTATGCATATTTATGTTTTGGATTTATCGGTTGTTGTGCATCAATATCCTTGTTGTATCGGTAGAGGAGTTCACTGAAGGGTGTGCCTTAAATATTTATCCTTATCCTTGTCAGTTGTGTTTCTATTCTTTGTGCGACATATGGTGGATCGATTATTTGGGTTCGGTCCTATTTGGAGCATATTCATTTATCTTTTGGTCCCTGCAGCTACTATGTAACATGTTCATCATATTCACTGGTACTAAAGGCTTTAGAGATGGTGTATCATGTTTTTATACACAAGGCATGTTCTATTGATCTAGGTGGTCCACGTTACATTCCTTACCACCACAGAAATGTCTTAGTGGGACCTATTTCAAATTGTTTTGGTTGACATGGTTGATGACATCAAGCAGTATAAGAAGAGCGATGATTTCAATTGTTTGTGTGGATTGCATGATGATTGTGTGTGAAGTGATTGTGAATATATTTATAGGAGATTTTTCTGTTGGTGATCGTGTGCTTTGATGCAATTGGTAGTAGACCAATGTATCATTTATTAGGAATAGTCCCAAGAGATAACTGAGAGGGGGGGGGGGGTGAATCAGTTATCTACTAGATTCAATTCTTTTTCCAATTAAGTATAGAATAACATTAAGCATAAACACAATAAGATAACACAGAATAGAACACCACAATTTTGGTTATGGGGAAACCAAAATAGGTAAAAACCCTGATGGGAATTAGCACCCACAAATAATTGTACTAGAGTATAATGATCCATTTTAGAAGATCTTACAACCCTATTGGGAGTTGTTCTTTACAATGAAATAAGTACAGTGAGCTGGTCAAGGGTCGGACCCTGTTAGGAGTCTTTTACAAATAACACTATTAGGGGTGAGGACACACTGTCCAATAGCACACTTCTTAAAAGATGAAGGTTGCAACCCTCTATACAACACATATACACTATATCTGATACTTGAACTGTTTAAGTAGACCTGCTGTCTTGATCAGTTCCAATGACTTGTATAATCTTTTTGCTTCTTCACATAGATCTTTAACTGATGAATGATGTAGCTTTTACTATTCTAATACATCAGATATTCTGCTCTGTTTAACTATCATGACTTCTCTTCTTTTTCTTTCTCTTGTTGCTTGGCAATCACAAATGGACTATTATAAGTATCTTCCTCAAAAGATATGATTATGTCAGCTATAGGAAGCCTTTCGACAACTTTCTTGTCAGCTAAAGTAAGCACACAACATAATTAAAACCATGCAACTCAAAATGAATAGACGCATCACTTCACACAGGAAGCTCCACCAAAATAACTCAAACATCCCACTTTAGATGAAACACATTAAGTGCCCTTGGTTAAGAATTCTTAACTCATAACTAAACATCAATCCGAACACGAATATCCCAAAGATAGGCACAACTGAAGAAATAATGAAATTATTGTCGGTTCTTAATAACAATCTTCTAAAACTATAGCTGGTAAACAGATCAACATAACTCAATGTTAACTGCACTACTAAATCTGCATGTATGAACATAGCATAATAAATATGTCTAGGACATACAAATAACCGCGCAAGGCTCCAACATATCCATACTGATAATTAAATGTAGAACATTATTGTATGCTATATGTTGTCATCAATGACAAATATATAGTCAACTATTTGCACAAGGGCAAATCTCCAACAATCTCCCCCTTTGACATTGATGGCAACATATGATATGAAAAACACCATCAATCCAAAAGTATCTTCTTTCTTTTTACAATCTTCTCAATATCCTCATCAAAAGTTCCTCTTAACCGCTGCATCTCTGTTTTTTATTTTTTTATTTTCATGACTATATACTCCCCCAGAGAATATGCTCCCCCTTACTATATACTCCCCCTTTGACATCAATGGAAGAGGATGCCAAATACAAATAAGTATAGGTAATACTCCTTAAGTAGAGTAGTCAACCAATCATTAGTCACCAAGGAATGATGCACTTGTTGCAAATTTTAATCAGACTCAGGAAAGGGAATTACTCTCAGCTTCTTCCTGAGATACTCAAAATTATCTTTTGATAAAGGTTTCATAAATATGTTTGCCAACTGTTCTTTGGTGCTCATTTAACCTGACTTCACTTCTCTCTCTGCAATGTTTTCTCTTAGAAAATGATATTTTATTTTTATGTGTTTTATCTTTGCATGCATCACAAGGTTCTTTGACATATTAATAGTGATAGTGTTGTCACAATGAATAACAATAGGATAATTAATCTGAATTCCAAATTCTTTAATCATCTTCTTGATCCAAACAATTGTGGAACAATTTAATACTGCTGCTACATACTCAGCTTATGTTGTTGACTAAGAAATACAAATCTGCTTCTTTCTTGTCCAAGTAACCAACCTGTATCCAAGAAATGCTACTCCTCCTAAGGTACTCTTTCTGTCATCAACACAACCTGCCCAATCTGCATCTGTATACACACGAAGTTCTACTTTTTTTGAGTCAGGATACCATAAACCATAGTCTATATTCCCTTTTAAATATCTGAATATTCTTTTTATTGCCATTAGGTGATTTTATTTTGGTTCAACTGCAAATATTCCAACAATTCCAAATGCATTATAAATATCTGAGGTAGATTGAGTAAGATATATGAGTTTTCCAGTCATAGACTTGTATAGTGTTTTGTCAACTGCTGTAGAGTCATCAATTTTAGAAATTTTTCTTCCTGTTATCATAAGGGTGCTTACTGACTTGCAACCTTCCATCTTGACTTTCTTCAATATCTCCTTAACATATTTAGATTGATTTATGAATATACCTTTGTCTGTTTGTTTTATATTCAGTCCCAAAAAGTATTTGATAGGTCCAATCATGCTCATTTCAAAACCGCTCTGCATCTCTTTAACAAAGTCTGCACTAAGCTTGTCATTACCTCCAAAAATAATGTCATCAACAAATATAGCAACAAGTAATAATCCTTCAGGTGTCTCTCTTATGAATAAGTTACAATCTGTTGCTCCCTTCTTGAATCCTATCTTTGTCAAGTAGCCATCAAGTCTCTCATACCATGCTCTTGGGGCCTGTTTGAGTCCATAGAGGGATTTATTTAGTATGCATACCATGTCTGGTTTGTCTGATAAATTAAATCCTTTAGGATGTTCTATGTAGACTTCTTCCTTCAAGTCACCGTTCAGAAATGTTGAGTTCTGATTAAGTAAAAACAGGTTTTACAAGGACCCGAAACCTTTACAAGAAAAAAGTGTTCAACAGGTTTTACAAGGACCTACAACCTAGAATTAAAGGAAACATAGTTTAAAAACAAAAACAGCTAAGCCGAAGCAACAAAATAGAAAGGGACAGCAAAACAGCTAGTCTAACAAAATACAGTCCCAAAGAAAAAACAAGAGATAGCAGGGACAACAAAAATACCAACCAAGAACGCCAGAAAAATAGTTACATAGCTTTGACCACCTCCTCAGCTTTGAGGACCATAATTTTCATGTTATTAACTGAGGTTTTCAGCTCCTCAGTTTCTTTTTCCTCCTTAGGGCTCTTTTTCTTCGCACTGGCTCTAGTTCGCGATCCTGGTCCCGTCTTCTCCACAATGCTGCTATCTTTTTCCTTGTTAATCAACTCCAGTTTATCCATGAGGATTTGATCATGACCACAATAGGCTTTCAAACTTATGAGACATTGTTCCCCTATTTTCTTGACAGATGTCTCCAGTCTTTTAACATTTTTCTGCAAATTCTTAATATCATCATCCCTGTTGTCCTTTTCCATCTTGTCTTTAATTTGATTGATTTGTTTTTCCATTATTTCCACCTTGTTGGCATACTCAACCTGAGCTTCCAAATTTCTGACAACATCCCTCATTTCTTTCAGACAATCAGCCACTGGTTTATCCCCTATCCCCATTCTATTAAGAATTTTC
>MU223154.1:2722503-2732855 GCA_018584345.1 Thuja plicata
AGTCTTCTCATTATTATCTTGTTCCTTTTTCTCTTTTCGCTGTCCTTCCCTATCTTTGCTGCTAACTTCTTTAGTTTTTCTCCCTACTGGGATCCATTTCTGAATTTTTTTCTGAATAACTTTATCCAGACATTTTTTTGCCCAGTGACCCGCCTTTTTGCAATGGAAACAAGCAAAGGGTATAGTTTCATACTCTATAGCCTGTTCCCACACACCCAGCTTAGATTTCAAACTAATTTTTTCTGGCATATCCTTGTCCTGCATAACCCCAACACAGATACAGGCATATGTAAGCCTCCGTATCGCCACTGTCACATTATCTATCGACAATAGTTCACCAAATGAACTAGCTATACCAAAAAATATATCTTCCAACCAATATTCAAGAGGCAATCCATGTAGCTTTATCCATACTGGAACTTGTCGAACTTTGTCCTCCTCGAATACAAGTTTTGGACTCCATTTTTGGAGAATAAGAGTATTTTTCCCAATTAGCCATGGCCCGCTGCAAAGAATATTCATTCTATCTTCTTCACAAGAGAAAAAGAAGGACAAACATCCCTTGGCCATAGCTACCACCTCTACCTGTCCTTTCAAAGCCCATTTTCGGGAAAAAAAATCCCTAACCACTTCGATGTTAGGTCTCACTCCTACAAATTTACCAACCAGCGAATTTTTCATCCTAGCCATAGAAAAATCAATATTCTGGTCTAGGATTTCAATAGCAAAGCTTCCCTGAGAAGGCTTAGAAACGTTCTTCACCGGGGGCAGAGAAGATTTACTTGTTGGTTTGATGCCAAATAGAGACACCCATTTCCTCGGTTGCCCCATCCCAACCTCCTGTCTGGGACCCCCTCCTGGGTCCTCTGGCGCCTGTCCCGCATCGGGATCCAATCCTATGATCTCGATGTCCTTCCCATCATTTCGCTTGCCGTGCTCAGAGGATTCAGCCTCCTCCCGAATTCTCCCGCCCAAATTCAAAGTTGAATCCGGACGCTCCCGCTCGCTCCCTCGTTGCTCTCCCATCGTTGCTGAATAAATTCTGTTCAGAAATGTTGAGTTGACATCCATCACATCCATCTGATACAATTTAAAGTTCTTGAATGTTGCATAAGCTAAAAAAAATTAATAGCTTCTAGTCTACTCACAGGGGAAAATGTATCAGAGTAGTCAATTCCTTCTCTTTGTGCATATCCTTTACATACCAGTCTTTCTTTGTTTCTTATTACTGTACCATCTTCATTCATTTTGTTTCTAAATATCCACTTAGTTCCAATCACATTTTTGTCACAAGGTCTAGGGACCAATTCCCATGTGTCATTCTTAATAATCTGATCTAATTCTTCTTGCATTGAATTTATCCAATCTGAATCATTAAAAGTGTCTTCAACACTTAAGGGTTCAATTTGTGAAAGTAAACATACCTCTTCATCAATGGTTAAACCTTTTTCTTTAGATCTTGTCAAAAATTTACTGCTCTGATCTCCAATGATATCTTCTTTTGAATGGTATCTACATGTGTATTTTGGAATTTTGGGTGTGACACTCTCATCTATAATTTGTGATTCCTCTTCACTAGGTTCAGGGTTATTGCATGATACATCAATATAGTCAAACATTTCTTTAATAAATGTTTCTTTACTGATAGGTCTAGGTTCAACTTCAATCGTAGGTGCATAATCATAGTATCTATCTTGAATCATTAATTTCTCATCAATCTTCACATGAGCACTTTCAATGATTTTCTTCAACCTCAAATTAAAACATTTGTAAGCTTTTCTCTTAGTAGAGTAACCAATAAAAATATCTTCATCGCTTCTAGCATGAAACTTACCAACAACATCATCTCTCTTGATGTAACACTTTCTTCCAAAGATTCTAAAGTATTTTACTGTAGGCACATTTCCAAACCAAAGTTCATAAGGTGTCTTGTCTATGCCTGGCCTTAGTTGAATTTTTTTGATAGTATAGACTATTGTATTGACTACTTCTCTCCAATAGGTGTGTGCAACATTTCTTTCAATCATGATAGTGTGCTTTGTGTCAAGTATGATCCTATTTCTCCTTTCTACAATTCCATTTTGCTGAGGGGTTCTAGGTGCACTTAGCTATATTTTGATCCCATGTTCTTCACAGTACTCAAGAAAATTTTCAGAGGTGCATTCTCCTCCTCTATTAGATCTTAAACACTTTATCTTTAATCCAGACTCATTTTCAACTTTAGCTTTGAATATTCTGAACTTCTCAAAAGCTTCAGATTTATCTTTCAAGAACGCAACCCACATCATTCTTGAGAAATCATCAACAAAAAAAATACTATACCTTTCACCATAGTATGATCTTGTTTGAATAGGTCAACACAAGTCTGTATGCACTAGATCTAATTTTTTCTCTACTAAGTTCTATTTTCTTCTGAATGAGTTCCTCACATGCTTTCCCATCACACATTCCCTGCACATAGTATCAACTAGTCTTGCAATACTAGAAAGGTCTCTTACTGTATTTACATTGCTTATCTTTACTATGTTGTCAAAATTGATATGACAAAGTCTTTTGTGCCATAACCAACTATCATCCACTTTTGCAACAAAACAACTTACTTTGGAGTTGAGCTGAAATATATTACCTTTAGTCTTTGAACCTGATGCAATCATGTCTCCTTATTTTTTTATTAATGATGCAATTTTTGTTTTTGAATTCCAACTGATATCCTTTATCAAGCAACTGTCCAAAACTTAATAAGTTATGATGTAAACCATCAACATACAGAACGTCATCTATTTTGTTCTTTCCATCTAGAGTGATAGCTCCTCTACCTATGATAGGTTTAGGATTGTTATCTCCAAATCTAACCATGCCACCTTTGTACTTATCTAGATGTACAAATATATCTTTGTCTCCTCTCATGTGATGTGAACACATGTTGTCAATGATCTAGTCTATTATGATGTCTTCTTGGGAAACTAATGCCAATTCTTGTGCTTTCTTTTCATCTTCAATGTCCATTTCATCAAACATTTTTTCTATATCTTCAATTGTAATTAATCCAATTTCATCTTCTCCTAAATCATCATCAGTCACACCATCTTCAGCATAGTAGCATTCCTTTGTATATTTAGGCTTGTAATCTATTTTGAACTTCTTGACTCTTGTAGGACACTTGGATGCAAAATGGCCAACTTTGTTAAATGAAAAACATTTGAATGGTAACTATCCTTCATATTTTCCTTTTCCTTTACTTTCTTTCTTAGCAATCATAGCAATGATATCTTCTAGTTCTTTATCCTCTTCTTCTTTCTCAATATTACTAGAAGTTCTCAAAGACTTTTTACCATGGATTGATGCTTTGAAGGTTGTTTCAATTTTAGGTTCTGTCTTCAATCTTGATATCTCAAATGCTGAAATTTTTCTGATCAAGGTTTCTCTTTTGAAGTCTTTTGAAAATTGCATAGTCTCATCCAAGATGTTTGTCTTGCTCTCATAATCTATTGTCAGTGTAGTCATGAATTTTTCCATTATGTCTTCCTCTGATATTTCTCCACCATTGTTTCTGATTCCTGAAACTGCTTCATTAATCCTCTGATTGTAAGCTTTGATGTTTTCTTCGGGTAGCATCTCTAAATTGTTGTATCTCTTCTTTCATGTCTTTCTATGTACATTATTTTCTTGGATGTCTCCTTCAAACATGTCTTCTAGGTACTTCCATATTGAATAGGCTTTATCTGTCTTCTTAATCTCATAAAATTCACTGTTAGATAAGGCACTTATAAGGGCTTCTTTGGCAATTGCATTTTGGGTGAATACATCTTTTTGTTTAATAGTAGAATCTTCTTCTACAAGATCTTTCAAAGTAGGAACATCAATTGCATGAGTAACTACTTCATAGATCTCAAAACCAATGCACTATAGGTGTGTTATCATTTTGTTCTTCAAGTCAAGATAATTCTCTCCATCAAACTTAGGAATCTCTTTTCTGAAGTACACCATTTGATCTAACTTAAGTTGTTAAGCTTTCTCTCCAAGGCACTTGGCTCTGATACCAATTATTAGAAATAGTCCCAAGAGATAACTGAGAGGGGGGGGGTGAATCAGTTATCTACTAGATTCAATTCTTTTTCCAATTAAGTACAAAATAACATTAAGCATAAACACAACAAGATAACATAGAATAGAACACCACAACTTTGGTTACTGGGAAACCAAAATAGGTAAAAAAAACCCAGTGGGAATTATCACCCACAAAGAACTGCACTAGAGTATAATGATCCCTGTTAGAAGATCTTACAACCCTGTTAGGAGTTGATCTTTACAATGCAATAAGTACAGTGACTTGGTCAAGGGTCGGACCCTATTATGAGTCTTTTATAAATAACCCTGTTAGGGGTGAGGACACAGTGTCCACTAGCACATTGCTTAAATGATGAAGGTTGCAACCCTCTATACAACAAATATACACTATATCTAATATTTGAACTATTTAAGTAGACCTTCTATCTTGATCAGTTCCAATGACTTGTATAATCTTTCTGCTTCTTCACATAGATCTTTAACTGATGAATGATGTAGCTTTTACTATTCTAATACATCAGACATTCTGCTCTATTTAACTGTCACGACTTCTCTTATTTTTCTTTCTCTTGTTGCTTGTCAATCAAAAATGAACTATTATAAGTATCTTCCTCAAAAGATATGATTACGTCGGCTGTAGAAAGCCTTTCAACAAATTTCTTGTCGGCTAAACTAAGCACGCAACATAATTAAAACCACACAACTCAAAATGAATAGACACATCGCTTCAAACAGATAGCTCCACCAAAATAACTCAAACATCCCACTTCAAATGAAACACATTAAGCACCCTTGGTTAAGGATTCTTAACTCATAACTAAACATGGATCTGAACATGCATATCCCAAAGATAGGCACAACTGAAGAAACAATGAAATTATTGTCTTCTCTTAATAACAATATTCTGAAACTGTAGCTGGTAAACAGATCAACATAACTCAATGTTAACTGCACTACTAAATTTGCGTGTATGAAAATAGCATAATAAATATGTCTAAGACATACAAATAACCACGCAAGGCTCCAACATATCCATACTGATAATTAAATATAGAATACTGTTGTATATTATATGTTGTCATTAATGACAAACATACAGTCAACTATATGCACAAGGGCAAATCTCCAACATCATTTCTGTATTGCAGAGTGTTGGTAACAGTGATCTCAGTGGTGGATTCAATTTATTTTCATATATTTTTTTAGTTAGCCTATTTTGTATTAGCATTTAGACATATTAATTTTTTAAGGGTAGTTAGTCCAATCGGTAGTGAGCCAACCTGTAGTGACCACAACCAACAATGATCCTTTGTAAAAATTGCCTTAACTGGTGTCACCTTAACTAATGTTTCATTTCATGAGTATTTAATTCTCCATGATTTTTCCCAGTTTGGGTTTGCACGTAAATCTGGGTGTTCTATGTATTGGTGTTATTGTTTTTTCATGTTTATATCTATTATGAATTCTTGAAGTGGTTAACTGATAGATCAGAAGTTGATATTGTTTTTCTTAATGAGTTTACCGATAAAGTAAAAGTTTTATAAAGTGTGTGGGAATAACGGATTCACCCCCACCCCCCTTCTCAGTTATTCGGTCTGTACAACATATCTATCTCAAAGTCAATTTTCTACAATTAAAGATAACAATTTTACTAGCAACAATTCAATATCTTTGCAATCTGAAAACATTACACTGTGAAACAAACATCTACAACTAGCTTCTAGCAAAAGAACTCTTTTCCCAACTTTATCAACTGAATAGATTGGAACTATAGTTGGCAAAACATTTACAATGCCCATGGTAATAAGTGAAGAGTAAAGTGAAGAGTAAAGTGAAGGGTCATTTTTGGACCCCAAAGTCTGAAAGATCATAGGAGCATAAAACATAATGGCATTGATATTGGTAAATTGTTGAAAGAATTGTAGGTGCATTGTTATGATTAGTTGAGGCATGTTTCTATGAAGGTTTCTGAATAAATGTTAAACTAACTTGGCTATTATGTTTGCCTCTACTAATTCATTGAATTTTGGGTCAATATTATAGGGAAACAGTAGTGAACCAATTTGTAGGCATGATAAGAAGAAAAAGAGCCTAGAAGGCATGAGTTAGGTTATCATCATACCATTGGTAGGGTTTCTCTAGCATGGAAAAGAAATTTGGAGACATGACACTTTCTATAATAATAATATTATATTAGGAAGGCTTGGCTAAGGAATTAAAAAGATAATTTATGAAATAATAAATAGCCATAATAATGAAACCAACCAAATTAATATTTGTTATATTACAAAATGTGATTGGCAGAGAACATGTTTATAAATAGCTGGCATAGTGACCAGTGAATAATAGATGATAGTAATATACCAAATTTTTACATAGAAACATATAAACAATAGGTAAGGTACGATGACTGCTTCATTCTGGTTCTTTACATAAAGAAACCTCTTCATTATCAATAAAATTTTGGTCCCATGTAAGAAATTTGTACAATGAACCCATTGTATCCATGTAAAAGAGTTAGTTATGTTAGAAGAATTAGTGTTAGATTGTCATGGAGAAAATTCTAGTTGTAATTTATTATCTTTTTTCCTTTCATTTCCTTCATAATTCAACTCTACAAGGGACTCTTTTTGGTCATGTTGCTAAAATTTTATGCAAATATGTCATTGAACTATGGTTTTCTAAATCCTAATCCATCTCATTCAATTAAAAAATAGTTATTATTAGTCATTGACAACTCTTTAATGTTAATTTTCTTATTTGTGTTAATATATTTTTGTATGCTAGGATACACTTCTTTTAAAAAATTATGCATACAATCACAAATAAGGTTAGATTTGTAGGATTCCATTACTTGTGCAAGGCTTGGATCCAAGATCAAATGCCACTATGTTTTCTGATGAAAAATGCATTAGTGAGAAGAAAATTAATGGAGAGGATTGCTTCACTCTCAAGCTTACTATAGATCCAAAAATATTGACAACAAGAAGTGATGACCCTATGGACATTAGTAAGCATGTTCTCTTCAATCACTTTAGCTAGAAAAGTGGACTTTTGGTTCACATGAAAATTTCCCGTCTCACTCATATTCAATCCATTGGTGGTGATTTGATTTATTGGGAAACCACTATAAACTCATTCCTTGAGTATTACAGACTTGTAGATGGTGTTATGATTGCCCATTCAGGTTGAACTATTGCTACTATATTCAGATTTGGAGAGATTGATATGAGCCTCACAAAGACTTGAATGGAAGAAGAGTGGACAATTGATGATGTTGCCTTCAATGTTCCTCAACTATCCATGGATTATTTTATACCCTGCTGACATCATAAATGGTTGAATCAATGACGCCTATGAGCTTCCTCATGAAGACAGAGGCAAACAAATTGTTGGATATAGATCAAAGGTGGTGGCATTGTACAAATCTCAAGAAATCTTGATATTATAATTTGGAGAGTAGAATTATAAGCTAATGTTTCAAATTATCAAGATTTGATCTGATGTGGGGGTCTCTTCTAGGGATCAATTGAAATTTGAAATCATTTGACATTGTTTTCATGATTTCATCGCATATAGCTTGAGTAAAAGGAAATTTGCATTTAATTAAGGTAAACATTAAGGGAACTAGACCTTTGACTAGTATGGATGTATTTTTTTTATTTCAGCATTAGTAGGAAATCTTACAGTAGTAGTCAAACCTTATGTATTTGTTCCTTAGGGGCAAGGATTTAAGAGTTCAGTGTTTGTACTATGTTATATATGTCGATTTGTACATGAAGTGCTTTTGAGTAAGCTTATATCAATTTAGTTTTATGATCACTTATACCAATGTATTGGTCACTGTTCCCTTTCGAGTTGGGACTTTGATATTCAGTAACAGATTCCATTTTTATGGAAAGGTTGTAAGGACATATTTTTTTATATTAATCCCTTGACCCCTTAACGAGGGAATTCATTTCTAAAAGGACTACGTAGAAGTATTTATATTTTTTTTAATCCCATGGGCTATTAAAGACACAAAAAATACATTAATTAGAATCACAAATATTATGTTTGGCTATCTTGTGCCGAGATTTCCATAAAGAAGTCTTGTGAAGATGTTTTTAATTAAAAAAATAGGTATGTCACATATTGTTATATAAAATGAAAATTAGTTGTATTTAATCCTTGTTTGAGGTGACAAATCAATTTCCCATTTATGGTTTGTGATAGATTTGAATTTTTTTTTATTTTTAACCTTTTGACAACAACATATTATTCTCAAAAATTATATCTATAGCAGCATCTTATTCATGCAGATGTTAGGGTTATTTGGGTAAAAATTTTGTCTATTCTAAAGTACATTTCATCTTTATGGGATAGTGACCAACAACTATGAAGCCTAATGCCTTGTTAGATACTCTTCTACTTTCTTTCCACAGGGGCACTTGACTATCCACAAGGAGATGCATGCCCAAAAATATCTATTTCCTCTAAGCATAGAATTGTTTCCTTCTTTGGATAAGACCATACGTTGTATTACTCTGATTTTGAAATAGTGTAGATAATAGTGTGACCTTATCATGGGTTAATATTATAATGACTCATTGGTTAAGAGGGTTTTGGTCAAGAGAATAATTTGTATTTATGCTTTGGTAGAGTGTCCATAATTCTAATTGGCAACCTTTCAAAATTGCCTCTTATAATGGAAAAACTTATCTACACATCACATCCAAATGTCATAGCACTTTCGCACCAATTTACAACAATTGTCACGTTACAAAAAATGTTTCACCAACAAGGAAAAACACAAATGCAAACCCAATTTTTCCAGGCCTTGCAAAACATACAGAATGAATTCCCAACACAAGAAGATTGACAATTGTTGATGACTCACACAAGCAAACAACTTACTCTAGGTGAAAATAAACAATTTAATAATTCAATACACCTATTTGCTACTAATAATTTTGTAAGGGTACACAATATAAAAATGCTAAAACAACTATATCTTCTAGTTGTGATGAGCATTGCAACAAGTAATAAAAGAAAAATATATAATGAAGCTAATGGTAAACAAATATTGAAGTTAATGATAAACAACTTGAGAAGTGAGTGCTACTTTGTAAAGGAAAATGAATCATGCTCAAAACTAACATATGGAGATAGTAAGGACTTGTAAATGGAGCTCTTAGAAAATTTTATTAGATCATTTAAAATCTTTACTCCAAACTACTAGACATTTTTGCATACATAATAACATGATTTGATATCTATAGTGGACCACATTTGAATTATTTTGAATTAAATGAATTTTTGTTATAAAATGTTCAAATAAATATAACACATAAAATAAAAAACCCCTACCATTCCATGTACAAGTACCACAAAAAGTCATCTTCATGAGAACGACATGAAGAACAACACAGACATCTTAGCAACCCACGACAAATATATTTCAATCAATCAATTTTGACATTGTATAAAAAATTTATACATCACATCCACAAAAATATTTGCATTCATTAGTATCTAGATTCCCCAAAAATATTTGCATTCATTAGTGTCTAGACTTCCATACTTTTCAACATATTACGACTATCAACGTACCCCTTGCACCTCATTTTAGTGCAAGCGCTTGTTGGTGATATTTCTTATTTGGCGGTTCTCCCGGTTCCTTGTCCTTTTTCTGGTTCTGGCCTATCCATTTCAGTCCCTTCTTGTTCAGTCTGGCTTCAACTCTGCAAATTTTCAGGTTTTCATGCCTATACCTTGCCCAAATTTTTAAAACCCTGAAAAACCCTAGCAACCAAGTGTTAAACGATGCATGTTTAAACCCTTTGCCATGTCTTATGTTTTGTCATTACCTTTTTCAAGTCACTAAAGGCATGTGCTTTAAGTCAGGTCGCTTGATCGCATGACCCAGATCGAATATGCCAAAGCTTCTCCCGACTTTGCTTTTCCTTTGTGTCGCATAGTCTCGTTAAGAAATCAAATATTCCATCAGTGTCTCGAGACTTGGCGATCTCTCTTTAGTCGGGTTGTCGCTTGAATTCCATGTTATAAAGCTTTAAAAGGAACGGGACCCACCTCAGTCGGGTGATCGCAAGAAGAGTCAACAGGTCAAAGAAATGTCTTCCGACTTCGCGATTCACTTCATGTCGCATGATCGCTAGATCAGGACATTCAAACAGTTAAAGCTCTTTCTTCAGTCGCGTGGTCTCGTGATTAATTGGCGGTTAAGACATAACATTCCCGACCATGCGACTAACGGTTTTATGTTAAGTGATTTCCCTCAGTCG
>MU223154.1:2734969-2770386 GCA_018584345.1 Thuja plicata
TGAGGTATAATTTGCAATATGTTCCTCATCCAATATCAAAATCAAATTAATCAAAATACACTTGTTACTAAGAACATACAAGCTGAACTTGTTAAAGGACTTCTGTCAGCAGGACACTGTCTATGATGTTGATTCCTTGAAGAGAGAATCTATTAGGTTAACCCTCCTATCAAGAAAAGGAAGAAGGATTAAAATCCTTGTATCATTGTTTTTGCTATATTAAGGATCATGGTTTATATGGTTATATCTTGTATTTGATTATGCTTGGTCAGTTGCAAGGTAATTTATCAGTTGGTTTCATAAGAGATACATAGCAAATCAGTGTCCACATTATAACATACTGTGTAAACAGTTATCATAAAAGGTAAAACCTGCCTGAGTATATGTGGAACTTGAAAATGAAGAAGGAACTTATCCAGTCCTTAGCAATTAGGCTTTTCTTGTCCCTGAATCAGTATTAGGAAGCATGGTGTTCAAGTAGTTATTTCAAGCACTGTGATTCATACAAGAAAAATCCCTAACAACACTAATTATAAATTTATCCAAATTCTCATAATTCATGTTGATTATGATAATCTTGGATATCTTTGGAAATGATCATCCATATAAGTAATTAAATTATCTAAAACCTTCAAATTACTTTAATTTAACCAAATTCTCGTTAATCATGTTGATTGTCACCCTCTTGGATATTTTTGGGAATAATCATCAATATTAATAATTATGTAGAATGTTCAAAACTGCCCTTTTTATAAGTTAATCTAGAAAATCTCTTAAATTGTTATATTAAGAAAGTCTTAGGACACCACAAAGATAATTATAAATTTATCCAAATTTTGATGATTCATGTTGATTGTGACAAATTGGGATATCTTTGGAAATGATCATTGATATAAGTAAATTATATAAAATCTTCAAATAATTTTTTTTTTGATGAAATTTTCCAATCATTTAGATTATAACTTAAAAACCAAAATTATAGCTAAGTCAAAAAATAGTGGGAGGAATAAATCACTCCCCAGAAGTCACGTGTGCAGAGCCCAGAAGTCTAATAAACACCCTCAAGCTTCCAAAGCCATGGCCAAAGGAGGAGGAGGGTCTGGATCATCCTTCTTTCCCCATCTTGTTATGTGATCAAGTTCAGGGTCTAACAATGTCCAACCATCATCAATATCCTCGCCCACCTCCTTATCTTCACATCGTGGGAAATAACCAAAGCCAACCTGGGAAAGCCGTTGGAAGATGAAGGCCAAGCTGAATCACCCATCGTAGTAGGCCAACCAGCACTAGCTGGTAGAGCCCAAGCAGGATCTACTGGCAGAATCTAGGCTGAGGCTAAACTACGATGACATAGCAGAACAATAGATCTATGTGGTGAAATGCGGAGCTGGGGTGATGGTGCAGGAGCACCTAGGCTAACTCCTAGTTTCTATTTTGGTAGTGGCTTGTACTGACCCTAGCCAATTCAGGTGTATTTTCTTGGACCTTAGAAGGTCTTGGTAGTTTGTACCTAGGTGGATTTGACTAGGATCAATCCACTCTAGTTGTTTTTGCTTTAATAGTGTTTAGTGCTTTAGTAAGCCTAAAAGTGGGAATTTGGGTCTAGAAGCCTTTAAAGCTTAGGAAATATTGGAATTAAGCCTAAAATGGCCTCTATGATGTTTCTACATCATTTGGTATAGGTTAGAGGTCATTAAATTATCTTTTAGGCAAAATTATAAAAGTTGTCAAAATGTTGTCATGACAACATTTGCAACTTTGCAAAGTTGCATGATAACATTGACAATAAATGATTCCCTTCGATCTTTGAGGATGGGTAGTTATTGTAACCACCTAAAAAAATGGGAAAATCATAAAATACCATGAGGAGGCCCATTTCCCGAGGTTAGTTGATGTGGAGAATATTTTGAATTTGAAAGAAGTAGCTATGTTTGTTGTTTTTTATCACAGTCGCCTACTTTTGATAGTTAGTGTTCTTGAATGGTTTGAACCACTAAATATTGAGCTGGATTGTTGTATTTAGGCTAGTTAGATACATTTTGTTTTGGTTTGAAGTTTCTAGGTGTTTATTAGAGTAGTTTTGTCAATTCATTTATTGTTTAGTAGTTTACTGGTGTTGATAGAGCAGTTTTGTGAAAAATGGCTCCCCCATAGATCTCCACCATTCATTTCATCACAGCCTTGAGGGATATGGTAGGGGAGCCCTTGTATAGTGTATATATGGAGGGAGGAGCTCAGAGAAATAGTTTAACTAATTTTAATGGCAAGCCCTAGGTGAGTCTAGAGCATCTGGTTAGGTGTTTGCCAGTGATCTAATGGTGTTTGAATGAAGGGGTATGATATGTAGAATGAAACCAAGTATGGTTTTGTAATAATTGAGGTTATATAAACACTTCCTAAGAAGATCAGTCCTTTCCCAATCCATTTGGGTACATTTTTAAGTAGAAGTCACTAGACTAAACTAGAATAGCCCAATTAGCCCTATTTGCCCTTAATTCTAGGAATCCACTATACGGAGGCCTTGAATCCCTAAGACCTACAAAATATCTTACGTCTTGGAAAAGGGTATTAGAATATCAATTTTTTTTTTTTTTTTTTTTTTGGGGGGGGGGGTGTTTGGGNTTTTTTTTTTGGGGGGGGGGTTGTTTGGGGATATTTTCAATGAAGTGGGAAAAACTAGTCAATTAGGGCTAGAAGGAGTATTAGGCCTAAAAGACCAAATTCACTAAGAGTCTTGAAATTGGTTGGGAAAGTCTTGATACCCCCTACAAACACTTGTTAAGGAAAGGAGACCAAAAAAAAGCACTTGGAGTCTTCCAAGAAAAATCAAAGAAGTGAAGTGAAACTTAGTGATAGCTACCCCCTAGTGAAGCACATTGGTTACCAAATATTGGAGTGGTATTGAAGAGGTCCAAAAATAGCTAAGTGAGGACTTTAAAGATCCTAGGAGAAGGAATAGGGTCTTGGGAAAACTAGGAACAGTTAGAGTCCTAGTAGTTTGTGCAAGCACACTTGGGATTTTCTATCAGATTGGTATTATAGCAAGCAAGATTAGGCTTGTGGTCTATGTTTCAACCTACAGAGTCAGTAGGAGAGTCTATAATGGTGAAAAATGAAGAACTTTCAAAGAAAGTGGATGAGAAAGAAGGACAAAATAAGTTTCTCAGAGATAGATTGGCCCAATTAGAGCATAAATTGGATCAAGTGGAAGAGAAGACTGAGGAAGTCAAGGATAAATTTTAAGGAAAGAGTAAAGAGATATCCATAGATGATGAGGTCCCTGAACTAGACCCTATCCTCACCAAAGAGCCCTACTTGAAAGCCTTAAAATCCTTAAGTGGAAAGGCATTGGAGGGAATCCCAATCTTTAGTGGGAAAATGGAACCAGAGGTAGTCCTAGATTGGATTGAAGGACTTGAAAACCACTTTGAGTGTGATGGGATAACAGAAGCCCAAAAGGTAAAAGTGGCCAAGGAAAGACTTTGAGGGTCTGCACTCACTTGGTGGAAATTCATCCAAGATAAGAGGGGGAAAGAAGGAAAGAAACCAATAGCCACCTAGAAAGCTATTGTAGCCAAAATTAAAGAGGCATATGTGCCAAAAGATTATGAAATTCAATTGCATAAGATAAGGAAAAGTTTAAGACAAAAAGAATTGGATGTCAACTCTTACACTGAGGAGTTTCAGAGGTTGTTCTAGAGTTGCAGAAGATGAAAGTGTGAAGGTAGCTAGATACCTCAATGGTTTAAGGTGGACTATTCAAGATGAATTGAGTATAATAACTCTTACCACAATTCAAAGATGCCACCAATTTGCAGTTAAGGTGGAAGAAAGGTTGAAAAATAAATAAGAGTCAAGCAATACCAGAGGTAGAGGCAAAGGAAGAGGAAGAGATGTCAGAGGCCAAAGAAGTGGATATGGTGGTAGAAGTTCTGAATCAAAGACTCAAGGAGAGACTAAACTGACTTAAAAACAAGAGGGAAGCTCAAACAAAGGAGGATTCAATAGGGGAAGATGCTCTAATAGTAATTGGAGAGGAAGGAACAATAGCTAATGAAGAGGTTCATACTTTTCAACAATGAAGTGTTATCATTGTAATAAAATGGAACACCCTTCCTATAGGTGTCCAGAGAAAGGCTCTACTTCCCAAGGGAGTGATAAGAGAGATAATTTTGTTCAAGAAGAATCTAGTGGTGGTAAAAAACACCCTGAAGTACCCTTAGAGTTAGAAGAGGGAGAAAATATAATGATAAGGAGAACACTGATTAAAGAACCAGTGAAAGAAGAACCAAGCCAGAGAAGATCACTATTCAGAGTGAAATGCAAAATGATGGGTAAAGTATGTAAAATAATAATATACTTAGGGTCTACTGATAATATTATTTCAGAGGAGGCAATTAGAAAGCTGAAAATGAAGACAATTCCACATAGCAATCCATACAAGGTCACTTGGTTGAACAACGGACAACATGTCCTTGTGAATGAACAAGCATGGGTGGAATTATCTATTGGAAGGTACAAAGATAAGGTACTATGTGAAATCCTACCTATGGATGCATGTCACCTCTTACTAGGAAGGCCATGGAAATTTGATAGACAATCCATGCATGATGGAGCCAAGAATGCATATTCTTTCAAGAAAGATGGTGTGACTTTCAAAATCTAGTCACCACTAGAAGAAGGAGAAGTGAATCCCTCTAGACCTAATGTTCTCTTAGTTAATGAAAAAGAGTTCTTAGAAGCTCTAGAAGAAGGAGAGGGAGTAGGATATGCTTTGGTTTTGAAGCCAAAGGAAGAAGATGCAGAGAAGATAGTAAAGAAGACAATGATTCCTATAGAAGTAAAAGAGTTGCTAAAGGAATACAAAGACATTGTAAGTGATGTGAAACCAGATAGTCTACCCCCTAAGAGAGCTATTAGCCACCAAATAGACTTCATTTTGGGATCTACCCTACCAAATAAAGATGCTTATAAGATGACCCCTCAACAAAATGAGGAAATTGCCAAGCAAATCCAAGAACTCCTAAACCAAGGCCTCATTAGAAAAATTATAAGCCCATGTGTTGTTCCCATTGTCCTAGCACCCAAAAAGGGAGGAACTTGGAGGCTATGCACTGATTATAGAGCCATTAACATAATCACCATTAGGTATAGATTCCCTATCCCTAGGATAGAAGACCTAATGGACTATTTAGGAGGGGAAACATACTTTACTAAGATTGACCTAAAGAGTGGTTATCATAAAATTAGGGTCAAGGAGGGAGATGAATGGAAGACTACCTTCAAAACCAAAGAAGGTTTATATGAATGTCTTGTGATGCCATTTTGGCTTTCAAATGCCTCATCCACATTCATGAGGCTTATGAATGAAGTTCTCAAAGACTACATTGGTAAGCTTTTTGTATTATATTTGGATGATATCCTAATCTTTAGTAGGACTAAAGAAGAAAATTGAAGGCATCTGCAAATTGTGTTTAAGAGACTGCATGAAGAAAAGATAATGATGAATCTAGATAAGTGTGAGTTTTTAAAGCAAGAGCTAGTGTATCTTGGTTTTGTATTATCTCAAGGGAATCTTAAGATGGATCCAATAAAGGTAGAATCCATCATTAACTGGGTTACCCCCAAAGCTACAATAGAGGTGAGAAGATTTCATGGATTAGCACAATACTATAGGAAATTCATTAAGAAATTTAGTGTTATCTGTGCTCCCATGTTGGATACCATTAAAGGTGGGATGAAGATAAAATTTGTATGATATGAACAAGCTAACCAGAGATTTGAATTGTTAAAGAAGACAATTGCCACTCAACCTATCTTAACTCTCCCAAGTTTTGAGAGACTCTTCACAGTTGAGTGTGATGCTAGCAATGTTGCTATAGGGGATGTTTTGAGCCAAGAAGGAAGGCCAGTGGCTTTTCACATTGAGAATCTCAGTGATGCAAAGAGGAAGTATTATTCCTATGAATTAGAGATGTATGCCCTAGTCCAAGCACGAAGGAAATGGAGGCACTATTTTCTTCCTAAATAATTTGTGGTGTATTCAGACAACCAAGCACTTAGTTTTTTAAACTCCCAAGAAAAGCTCAGTCACAAACACATGAAATGGGTGGAGTACTTGCAGGCTTACACCTTCAACATCAATCATAAGAAGGGATTGCAGAAAAAAGTAGTTGATGCACTTAGTAGGAGACTTTTGATAGTACAAGAAGTGCAATTGCAGAGCATAGTCATTGAGAGTTTCAAGAATTTGCATGCAGAGGATGAAGACTTTGCAAAGATATAAAAGGTATGTAAAGAACATAGGAATCATTTCCATGAAGATTTTTTTGATTATACAATGCAAAGTGATTTTTTATTTAAGGGAAGTCAGTTATGTGTCCCTAGGGGATCAATTAGAGAAAATATGATTTAAGAAAAGCATAATGGGGCACTTAGTAGTCACTTTGGAGTAAATAAAACCCAAGAGTTAGTGCAGAGGTTTTATTTTTGGCCAAGAATGAGTCTAGATATCAAAAAGTATGTGGAGTGTGTTAGAAAGCCAAGGGCATATCCTCCAATGTAGGCCTTTATCAACCTCTCCCCATTCCAATTAGACCTTAGGAATGCTTGAGCATGAACTTTGTTGTATGATTGCCAAGGAAAAAACAAAGATTTGTCAGTATATATGTCATTCTAGACACCTAAAACTGGTCCATTGCCTATGCCCCCCTTTTTAACATGTCTTCTATATTGTGCGTTTGATCTTTATCATTCACTAACATTGTATCATTCTTCCATGTCATAAATTACTAACATTTCTCTCATTTTGGCCAAATTGATCATCTTCCTAAATAAGTCCAACCAATTCCAAATCTTCCTAAATCAATCCAAGATCATTCCAAACTCATATCAATTTCTTATCAATCTCTTTCAATCAATCCTCTAGCATTGTCAAAGTTCATCGATGCCTCACTGTCACCTTCACATTTCAGGAGTATTGTCCAAGTTCATCGATGTCTCCCTATCTTTATTTATCCTCTGGCATCATCCAAGTTCATTGATGCCATTATATCATTTCTAATCATTATCGCGAGAGCATTTTCAAAGCTCATCGATGCCTCGTGATTTCCTAAACTATTCTGGAACCCTTAAAATTGATCCTAAACCTTATCAATATTATCAAAATCATTTCAATTCAACATCAACACCTTCAATTTGACCTATAATTCACTAATTTCCTCCTTTGGATGAATAACCCGTAGTTTATCCCTAGGTCCTAATTGAATAAATAAATAAACTTTATTTATTCCTTTTTTCCCTAAGTCTCCAACAATTAATCAATTGGCTAATTTAAATTTATGAGATTTTTATAATTTCATAAATCTAATTAATGATTTTGAGGAATATTGAGAATATTGAATTATTAATTTGATAAATGATTCCTAATCCTACCTAAATATCATATCCCTTAATTGAGGATTCCCATCCCTATTAAGGTGCTTCATGAATATTCTCAATATCTTCTTATTTGATCTCCCCCATATCATGCTTCCTAACATCTCACCAACCAAAATTTGCATTTATGCATAGATTTTGTGCAATCTAACCTAAATGATCCTTATTTTCTATAAAATGGGATGCGTTTCAATCTTTCAAGGTTAGACCACTATCTTCTAGTATTCTCGTTGCAAACTTGTGTTTTCAAAATTCTTTGTGCAATCTTGTTATTGTCAAAGAGCCACATCAAACCTGATTATGGAGAATAAAGAAGGACATGGGATATTCATTTGAAGGGGGTTCTTAGAGTTTCTTATGATTTATTTTTATGAACCCTTTTTTTGAATGACTTTCATGATAGATTAGATAGGTTAGCATATTATTTAGGGTTTGTGGTCTCCTAGATATGCTCTAATACCCTTTTCTGGTCATCCTACCTCCATTCTGTTGATCCAATTGGGCATGATCTTCTATTTTTCTTTGAGCCAACGTTCATAATCACATTGTCTCAAAGAGGGGCAAAATGTAGACACCTAAAAATGGTTCATTGCCTATGTCCCCTTTTTAACATGTCTTCTATATTGTGTGTTTGATCTTTATCATTCACTAATATGGAATCATTCTTCCATGTCATCAATTACTAACATTTCTCTCATTTTGGCCAAATTGACCATCTTCCTAAATCAGTCCAACCAAGTCCTAATCTTCCTAAATCAATCCAAGATCATTCCAAACTCATATCAATTTCTTATCAATATCTTTCAATCAATCCTCTAGCATTGTCAAAGTTCATCGATGCCTCACTGTCACTTTCACATTTTAGGAGCATTGTCCAAGTTCATCAATGTCTCCCTATCTTTATTTATCCTCTGGCATCATCCAAGTTCATTTATGCCATTATATCATTTCTAATCATTATCGCGAGAACATTGTCAAAGCTCATCGATGCCTCATGATTTCCTAAACTATTCTAGAACCCTTGTAATTGATCCTAAACCTTATCAATATTATCAAAATCATTTCAATTTGACATCAACACCTTCAATTTGACCTATAATTCATTAATTCCCCCCTTTGGATGAATAACCCATAGTTTATCCCTAGGTCCTAATTGAATAAATAAATAAACTTTATTTATTCCTTTTTCCCTAAGTCTCCAACAATTAATTAGGTTTTATTAATTAATTGGCTAATTTTAATTTATGAGATTTTTATAATTTCATAAATACAATTATTGATTTTGAGCAATATTAAGAATATTGAATTATTAATTTGATTAATGATTCTTAATCCTACCTAAATATCATATCCCTTAATTGAGGATTCTCATCCCTATTAAGGTGCTTCATGAATATTCTCAATATCTTCTTATTTGATCTCCCCCATATCATGCTTCCTAACATCTCACCAACCAAAATCTGCATTTATGCATAGATTTTGTGCAATCTCTCCTAAATGATCCTCATTTTCTATAAAATGAGATGCATTTCAATCTTTCAAGGTTAGACCACTATCTTCTAGTATTCTCATTGCAAACTTGTGCTTTCAAAATTCTTTGTACAATATTGTTATTGTCAAAGAGCCACATCAAACCTGATTATGGAGAAGAAAGAAGGACATGGGAGCTTCATTTGAAGGGGCCTCTTAGAGTTTCTTATGCTTTATTTTTATGAACCCTTTTTTTGAATGACTTTCATGATAGATTAGATAGGTTAGCATATTATTTAGGGTATGTGGTCTCCTAGATATGGTCTAATACCTTTTTCTAGTCTTACATTTGGTGAACCCAACGTGAACATGCTAAAAATATGATAGATTTGTTTTCCTGCAAGTTTTCTTTTCTGTTTTGTTGTTGCATGTAGGTTTTCAATGATTTGATCATATCTCCCAAACGGCTAGGAAGCTATCCATGAAATTTGTATTGTAGGTTGGGCATGATATCAGGAGCCTACAATCCAAAAATTAGATTTTTTCTGATTAATTTTGCATGATATATTATATTTTTATGATTTTGATAAAATATTAATTTTGGGCGCAAATGAGTGAATTTTTCTAAAAAAGTTACATTTATGGAAATCTCTTTGAAAAATAAATGGGGCATGTTATCTAAGGTTTTAATTTTCATGACCAATAATGACTGAAATAAATACGTCTTTGAAAACAGGTTTGTTTTGAAAAATAGGGTCCCTAGGGAACAAATTAAGGAATTTTTTTAAAATTCTTACATTTTTGGAAAGATAATTGATTTTTAAGAGGGGTTATTTCTTTCCATTTCTACTGTTCTAGTCTAGAGATATATCTAAAAATTGGATCTTTATGACTAGGTAAATAGCATAAAAAATCAAGGTGCACTTGTTCCAATTTCAATTGATTTGCATGCTTTTATTTTGTATGCATGTTTATGTGTTACTAATGATTTGTGCAGAATTGTGGCAATCATGGGATGAAGAATGAATAATTAAAAACTACTAACAATTTCAATGTAGGACGTTTGTAGAAGACCTTGTGTTTTCTGAAACCTTCATGTGTGTTTTTAGTAGTTAGCAAACACTTTAGCTTGGTGCTTTAAAATGAACCATTTCATTCATATGCTTGAAGTGTCTTTTAGTTTTTAAATCCAAGGAAATTTATGGACGTATCCTCTCCCCTCGCCTTTGGGGACCTTGGGTGTAAGATAAATCCCTCCCAAGTGCTTTAGTAGAGCCAGTGAGAGTGGATGCCCAACTGGTAATAGGCTAAAGCCAAGCTCATCCAAACCAGGATACAAAAGATGTCATTGTGACTAATCTCACAATGAATGGGTGTTGAATGTGTTATACTGGGAAGAAGATCTCCCTTAGTACCCTTGTGGTGCGTTAAAACCTACATAATGTAACTTCTGTAGGCTCGGAGGCCTCCATAATAGAGCTAATCTGCCGCACGTATAACAACCCGAATGGATGCCTTACTAAACACCATGTCATAGTAGCCAAAAAACTTCTATCTATTGGTGCAGAAGGTTGGAGACCAACTAAGATGCCCCACACTTTTGTGGCTATTAGTCAAGACAACAATCCCTTGGGAAGTGATGACCCTTGGGACTTGAAGCTTGGAGTGCCTGAGAAGTGAGTGCATTGTAAGGAGGAGCCCGTGCCTCTAAGATTATAGGTTGTCCACTATTATTAAGCACAGATGAAATTCAGTTCAAGTGGGGATTCAACAGATACTGTCCTTGCTATCCTTAGGAAGTGGTGTGTTTGTTCATTTTTACAACAACCATTCTAAATGATGTGTCTTGTGTGAGTGTTCAAACTTTAATAAAAATGAAAACATCTTAAAACACTCTCCTTAAAGAACACTTTTTCCAAACCAATCTTCAAGAACAATCAAATGGTCAAAACAAACCTTGTCTTTGATAAAACATATGGAACCTTAAAATTTTCACTTGGAACCTCTTGGCATACTTTATATTCCTCATCTTACATATTCGTGACCTAACCTCCTTGCATTTGCATTTCAAAAAGTCCCTTGCATTATAGACCTCATTGTAATCCTCATTACAATCCCTTTTGTATAAGTCCTAATCATAGCCCTCTTGCATACATAGCTCATTTTTAGATCCTCCTTAAAAACTTTTCAAACAATCCTAGAAAGTATCGAAATCATAGAGCATTTCTTGATGGCGTTGAAAATAGGATCTTGACTTGGTCCCCTTTTGTTCAAAAATTTCAAACCCCCTACCCTTATCAATTGGTATTATTCCACCTTTTTCATGATGAACTTGACCTAAGCCTTTTTATCAAACTTGTCCCTTGTTCCAAAATCCTATTTTTCAAGTCAAGATTCTTATTCAACTTCATGAGGTTATGCTCTTAGGTTTGTCTCCTTTCAAAAGATCAGTTGTTAAAGTCCAAAAACCAAAAAAATAGTTGCATAAACCTTAGATTGCATTTGCATAAGTTCCTTGCATTTCCAAAGTTTCATTTCAAAACTTGCATTTCCAAAAATTCCAAAATTCCAAAAAAATCTTGCATTTGCATATAGTAATCATGCCAGTTTTCACAAGATCTCAAGCATCCAAAGGGAAACAAGATCCTCATTTACCTATGTTTACATCACAACCAGAACCAAAACTACCTTTTGATCCAAGATAAGGTGTTGCATATAAAAATCAAACTGACCTAATCAACATGCAACCATTGGAAGAAGTACATCAAACATTTCATGACCCAAGACATGTCACATTTCCTCAAGGACCTGCTTCAAGCAATGATCTATGCAACATGGGATATCCTTCAAATGCTTCCTCAACCTTTGTCACTATTCAGTGGGGACCTCCCCCAACCTTTGAACCAATTTTTGTGCCTATGTCACCTAACCAAGGTAGTGTTCTCCCTACACTTGAGGAGGAATGCAAACAAATTTCTCAAATCAATCAAGTCCAACCCAATTATTTGCAACAACAACCTTTGCCAAAAATAGATTTTGGATCTTATCAACATCCTCCACCACCACCAGATAATCAAGACCCTATAAATGCCTCAAGTCCCTCTTCGGATTCTAGAGACTCACATGAAACATTTGCTTCCTTCAGAGATTTACCTAAAGAGGAGATTGACGAAGCCGTTAAGAACAAAAAAAATTTAGCAGACATTAACGTATCTCATGACTCAAGATCCGAGATAATATATCAAATAAATTTGAAAGACAAATCCTCAATTATTATTGGAATATAAAAATCCCCCACAATCTACTTTGGAAGAGAATCGAGCTTTAGTGAGTTAGGATAGAGAAAAGCGGGAACTACCCTTCGATGAGTCAACTATGGTGGTAACACAAAAATGATAGTTAAATGATTTAACTATCGATATTCCTCCAAAGGAAAAGTATAAACCATTGGATAATCCTTTATTTGAAGAGGTAGCACTCCCTCCTCCTAAGATGGTGGATGCTACACAAATCCCTAAAAAGGGTCCTAAAAGAACATGGAAGATTGATTTAAAGAATCGCTTTCCAAAAGGATCAAATGAGACATTCACATTTCTTTGGGGAATGTCAGATGTACCCCCTTTTGAAGAAATACAACCAAGTGGTCCTCCTTTGGTAACACATACAATATTCCTAGGAAGCACTTCAAATGCAACAACATCCAAAGGACCATTTAATGAACCACCAAGGGTACCCACATTTGATGTATCTAATGTGACTACTACAACTATACCAAATCAATTGCAAGATCAAAAGAAGAAGAGCCTTGTGGATATCACACCAATTCCACCTAAGGTGACTCAATAAGCACATGTAACACAACCAGTGCAACAAGCCCAAGTGGATCAACAAGCACCACTTGGATTTCAACAAGATCATAACATGCAACAACCAACAATGCAGATGGGTCAAGAATCTCATCCTGCCACCCAACATGTGCAAGGTCAAAAGGTGCAACAAGTGCACCCATAACAACGACAACATATCCAACAGTATGTACAACAACAACAACATGCTCTACAACAACAATATGATCAACACCAACATTCTCTACAACAACAGTACATACAACAACAACAACATGCTTTACAATAATAGTATGCTCAACAACAACGACAACAACATGTTCAACAATAGCAACAAAAGAAATATGTTCAACAACCATATGTTTCACAAAAAACAAAAGGTGTCACAGCAACAACAACATATGGTGCAAACTCAACATCAATAGTATGCATGAAGGTATCAACAACAAGTTTCCCAATCATACTATGTGACATAAGGTCAACAATACAATCTTCCACCAATAAATCAACAACATGTGGAAGATCCTCAAAAATATGCCAGATAACATGTGGCATCAATCTATGATAACTCTTCAGAATCAGATCGGGCCTCAGAATATAGTTGACATTCAATCACTTCTAGGCAGACACATCATTCTGATACACGTAAAAAAGTAGTGAAGCCTTCGCAGAATGAAGATATGCTTCAACAAATCCAATGCTTGCAAAAGAAACTAAATGATCTACAATTCAAGGACACAATGACACTCTATACGTAATGAGACCTATGTCCTAATCAATTCAATTCAAGCATTTACATACCTCCTTTTCCCAAGAATTTTGAAGTACCCAAGTTTGAGAAATACAAAGGAAAAGGAAATCCAATCGATCACATTCGGGAATTCTATACTTCTTGTATCGAGGTTCACAATGATGAAATGTACCTCATGCGACTCTTTCCTCGAAGCCTTGGGGGTCAAGAAATGGAGTGGTACTCTAAATTACCTAGCAATATCAGGCCTTGGAAAGAATTAGCTGACAAATTCATCTCTCATTTTGCATTCAACATATCAAGTGAGGTTATGCTGATTGACTTATGCACAACCAAACAAAAGGTTGGAGAATCCTTTATGACCTTCCTATTGTGATGGAGTAATTTGGTGAGTTAACGCCCTTTTGATGTGCTGAAAGAAAAAAAAATATGATTATTTATCCAAAATCTGGTACCAGAGATGATGTATGAGCTCAAAATCAAACGACCAAGTACCATCCAAAAGCTCATGAAAAAAGGGATTTATATTGAAGATGCTCTTATTGAAAAAGGAGTATTAAAAATCAATAAGGACAATCAAAATGTGAGCACTTCAAGTGACAAGCCAAAATTTTGGTCTTGGAATAAAAATGTCACAAATGATGATGTTGTCAATGCACAGACTGTTAACGCAACACAATAGAAAGTGAGTCTCAAAGGACCTACTATTACCAATATGCAAACAATGACTCAAGCACTGTCTCCAGTGCCAACTCCAACACAACCTCAAGCACAAATGAATGATAAAGCACAACAAAATTGGCAGCATCGACCACCGAGAAATAGAGATGGACCACAAAGATAGTTCACGCCATTGGGTGAACAACTCCATTTGGTCTTGCAAAAGTTATTGCAAAAAAACTACATTCAATTACCTGAGATCCACAATCCCCCAGAAGTTAAACCCCCTTGGTGGGACGATGACAAATACTGTGATTATCATCAGACAAAGGGACACATAACCAATTCCTACTACCAATTAAAATATAAAGTCCAAGACCTTATTGATCAAGGTGTGATTGAAGTTGAACCCATGGCCGGATCTTCCAATTTGACCATACTATCTTCACAAATCCTTTGTTGGTTCATGAAAAGGGTAATGCCTCTACGCCAAATTCAAATTCCAAGAACAATGTCAATTATACTCAGACTGGCCATGACTATACCATCAATTGTTTCTCTGAGGCCGATTCACGTGTATCCACTCTAACCTTCCGAGATAGTAACCCTCAATGTGCAGTCACTACCCATCATACCAAGATTACTGTGCCTAGTGCACCATCTAAACCCAAGGTACCTTCAAATTACAACCTTGTTGAATAGCTGGGTAAGACCCCTGCCTTGATATCAATCCTTGATTTGCTGCGGACATCCCCTCAGCACAAGGAAGTCCTTGACAAAGCTTTGAAATAGTCCACTGTTCTGACCGACATTGACACTAACCAATTTTAGGCCATGATGGGGCACTTCTCTACATCCCAGCATCTCAAATTTTCCAAAAATGATGTTTCACATGACTGGCTTGGCCATAATGACCCTCTCCATCTAGAAGTCTTTGTCCATAATGCCAAAATCTGGCGAGTCATGATAGACGGTGGAGCAGGACTTAACATTTGCACTTTGAAAGTCATTCTTGATCTTGGTTACAATGAGAGTGACATTGATCCTTCTAAGAGAATAACAATAAAGGTATATGATGATGTTGAATGTCCTTCTAAAGGAGTCATCATACTGCCCATTAGAATTGGCCCGATTATTGAAAACACATTGTTGTAAGTCCTGGATCTAGACTTTCTCTATAACATGATCTTAGGACGCCCATGGATCCATGGCATGAAGGTGGTTCCCTCTACATACCATCAATGTCTAAAATTCTTTCACAATGGAAATGAGATCACCATCCTATGTGATCCTAACCCTTTCCAATTTTGTGCTAATCTAAGAGAAGGGCCCGCACAACAAGTGCCTACCAATAGCGAAGCTAATGCATCCAATTCCTCCAAATGTGTTGATGCAGCCACCCTTGAAAAAATGGTCAAAGGAAATATGAAGATTGAAGATAAGGGTTGTATAGAGTATACCACGGTGCAAGCCTTTCATATTAGGAAGCTCCCTTTCTCCTCGAAGTCTTTTGGAAAACCAAAGTTACTGCAAGCACAACCACCCAAGACTACCATGAAGGTTATTCCCTCACCTACATTCACTCTATGAGGAGGCTTGCATGAAGAGCATGTATATGAAAATTCATCTAGCTAGATTTTCCAAGACCAACAGAAACAAGAATAGGAGCCCACTGAGATACCCATTGAAAGATACGGGCCTGGGTTCACACATGCAGAAAAAAGGATATGATGGCCATAGTGGTCTTGGAGTACACAAGAAAGGGATTGTTGAGCCCCTTGCTACAAAGGGCCATCCCCTCCATCTAGGAATTGGATTCAAACCATTAGGAATTGGCTCTTCAAATGCCAAAATGGCCTCATGTGAAAACGTGGAGGTTTCAAATGATGAAAAGGCATCTAAGGTTCCCCATTCTGAGTACACTACCAATTCAAATGAGTGGGAATGGATATCCTATTCCTCCAATTCTTATGAGCTTTACCATGTCTTCCCTAACCCTGACGACCTACCCACCATAGACAAACATGTTAACATAGTTCCCCCTCCAACAACCAATCCTGATCCCTGGTCTAGAATTTTCTGGGATCCCAGTCCTGAACCTTCAGTGCATGAAGTATCTAACTCTGAAGACACTGAAATTTACATATTTACCTTTACCTCTGGCCTTGAAAACATCTACACCACTAACGATGACATCCCCTTAGTCTACCCTTAGCTTATTGATTGGGATGAGCAAGGATCACCGAGCTTGGATTGCTTCAAAAATGATGAAGCAATAGCAGAATTCTATGAGCTCTGAGAGAGCATGCCATCTAGCAACCACAAAGTAGGGTTCTCCATTGACCTTGTTGCTACAACATATTTTGGGTAGTCAACTCCATCTTCCAGTCGCAAAATTTAAAATGATACAATCAAAAAAGAAAAAAATAAAAAGAATAGGTCCTTTGGTGAAAATTGAAAGGTGCCAGTTGACCATGCAAAAGTAAAAACAAAGGACGTATCTGAGGGTGAAAACCTCTCTGAGGCACCCAAGGATGGAAGACTGGACATACCCCCTCCAACGAAAAAGTTATAATTTCTCATTGAAATTACCAAGGAAATCAACTTGGGCACACCAAACAACCCCAAGATCATACATTTTGCAGCCTCACTCTCACCAGAAGAGAAGGATGAATTTGTTAGATTCTTCCTTGAGTGCCAGATTAATTTTTCTTGGTCCTATACTGACATGCCTGACCTGGACCCAGAGTTAGTTCTTCACCACCTCCCTTTGAAGCTAGGTGTGAAGCGAGTCAAATAGAAGCTAAGAAAAATGCATCTCCAAATAGCTCTGCTAGTAAAAGAAGAATTGAAGAATTTATTGGATGCAGGTTTTATCAAACCTATAGATTATGTAGACTGGATTTCCAATCTAGTACCTGTTAGCAAGCACGCTGGGGGCATAGAGATATGCACTGATTTCTGTGATCTAAATAAGGCATGCCCTAAAGATGATTTTCCTCTACCCAACATTGACATTATTGTCAACATGACTATAGGCTATGAGATGTTGTCACTGATGGATGGCTTCTCTAGTTACAACCAAATTCAGATTGCTACTGAAAATCAACCTAAGACAACTTTCACCTATCCTTGGGGAACCTATTTTTGGAATGTCATGCTCTTCGGCCTCAAGAACATCGGAGCAACTTATCAATGGTAAATGACCACAATCTTCCATGACTTCATGCACATCTTGATGGAAGAATATGTTGATGACCTCCTCTGCAAATCTACAACTAGGAAAGATCATTTGAGTATTCTGGCCAAAATCTTTGAAAGAATGGAAGGGTATAAGCTTCGCTTAAATCCCAAAAAGTGTGTTTTTGGAAAATTGCTAGGCTATATCATCTCTCAACGAGGTATTGAGGTGGATCCTGAAAAGGTGCAAGCCATTTTAGAAATTCCTACACCAAACACTCTAAGGAAGCTGAGAAGTCTACAAGGGAAACTACAGTCTATCCACCGGTTTATTGCACAACTCACAGATAAATTCCAATCATTTCAAAATCTCCTTCATAAAGGTGTGACTTTCCATTGGAATGAAAAATGTGAGCACTCGTTCCAACAACTGAAAGATTATCTATTGCATCCACCAATCTCGATGCCTCCCATTCCAGGAAAGCAATTTATCTTGTACATTTCAACCATAGAAACTGCATTGGGTTCTCTTCTTGTACAACATGATGAACAAGGATGAGAAAGAGCTATTTATTACATCAGCAGAACTCTGTTTGGATATGAATTAAACTACTCACTCATTGAACAAGCCTATCTTGCTATGGTTTTTGTAACATAGAAGTTAAGACATTGCATGCTACACCAGAATACCATGCTCGTATCCCAGATTGATCCATTGAAGTATCTCTTAGGAAAAGTAGCTATCACGGGTCGCCTAGCCAAATGGGTCATGCTCCTGAGTGAGTTTTACATAGAGTATGTTGACAGAAAATAAATAAAAGGCCAGGTGATAGCAGATTAGCTCGTAGAGGCACCAGTTCCTGATGATCATCCATTGCTTTCAAAATTTCCAAATGAGTCCATTTTCTCCTTCACTGAATCTAATGAATGGAAACTCTATTTTGACATCTCACATACTAGCCATGGATCGGGGGTAGGCATCATGTTTGTCACCCTAAAAGGCGATGTATTACCAAAATCTTACAGAATCACATTTTCATGCACCAACAACATCGTCAAATATGAAGCCCTTATTACTAGAATCAAACTTGCTATTCAATGGAAAATCTAGCACCTTAAGGTGTATGGTGATTCTCAATTAGTCATCTGACAGGTCAATGATGACTATGAAACTAAGGATGAAAAGATAGTACCTTACAAAAAGTTGGCTAACTTTCTCAAGGAGCAATTTGTCACAATCAATTTTCATCGACTTCCAAAAGTACATAACAAACAAGCAGATGCTATGGCCACTATTGCATCTATGATCGACATGCCGAATAATGAAGAGAGATGTGAATTTCTTGTTGAGAAGCTATTGCTTCCGACATTCAATATTATGCAATCTGAGCTCGTGTATGGCATTGTTGGTCTTGATTCCCCTTAGTATCAAGATGTTTACAATTACCTGCATGCCCAGATATTACCCCATACCTTATCCCAGAACAAGCTTCAAGCTCTTGTCCATCAAGCCTCCCATTATGTCATCATCAGTGATACCCTTTATAGGAGAGCCTATGACCAAACCCTCCTTAGATGCCTCGATTCGCGAGAGGTTGACACTACCTTACATGAGGTCCATGATGGTATTTGTGGTGGATATTTAAATGGTTTGAGTCTTGCCAAGAAGCTAGTTTGAGTAGGATATTATTGGCCCACCATGGAGAAAGATGCTCATAAATTTCCTAAGAAATGTTACAAGTGCCATATTTATGGCAATTTGATTCATGCTTCGGCACAGGATCTACAACCAGTGGTATCTCCATGGCCCTTTTCTCAATGGGCATTTGATCTTGTAGGGAAGATTACTGTTGGAAATTTTACTTCCTGAGGATGCATGACTCATTTTGTGTTGTCATCATGGCAACAAAGTCATGTTTAGTTTCTGTCTTAAAAGACAAAATGACTAAGTATGGAAAACAAAGCAGACAGAGATACTCAGCGATCAACACATCAGCACATGTGCAAGAGATTGAATCAGTGTATGTGTGTTTAGATATATATTGTATGACACATGTATATGCTACATCCAGACACACATAATACGGAACAAAAGTACGACAAAGTTACAGGCACATCAGTAGACCAGCAGTCCAGAAGACAGAGCATGGAAGCCGACTAGTGTTTTGATCAGCATGAATTATCTTGTAATGTAATGGCTAAGTTCCTTTGGTTATATGTTTTTAATAATGTAATTAGTATTGTAGTTAACACACTTGAGGCAACTTGTTCGGAAGCATTGTATATTTTGTTTTAGGGTTGACTAGAGTTTTGTTTTCGGTCGTGCCTGTTTGGATATGAACATATAAGTATGTAACGTAAAGATTTGTTATGAGCATCGATTATTATGTAAGAGGAAGATATAAAAGAGAAGTATAATGAAGTCAGTATATGATATAGCTCTTTAAGAGAGTAAGAGCATTCACGCATACACGAAACTGATCAAACAACTGTATCATCACAGCAGTGTACTTTTGATATAGTGTATATCAACTTTTAGAAGGTTGTAACCTTCATCTTATTGGGTAGTGAGCCTAGGCAGTGAGCCATATACCTTTAACAGGGTCAGACCTTTAACCAGGTTATTGTACTCATATTGTAAAGACTGCTTCTAACAGGGCAAAGGAACTTTAACATGTTCATTATACCTAGTACAATATTTGTAGGTACTAATTCCCACCGGGGTTTTCCTCTGATCAAGGTTTCCTCGTAATCATATCATGTGTTATGAGGTCTTATGTTAAGCTTCATTCTATGTATGTTTGATTTATGTTTAAGTTGCTAAAAAGTAATTGAATAGAGAAACGCTGATTCACCCCCCCCCTCTCAGTGTTTCCAACAATTGGTATCAGAGCTCTAGTCCTCAGCAAATAAGTTTAACCACTTGAGGAGATCATGGACTCAGCAGAAGCAAAACATTTGAAAAAGAATCTTGAAGCAGCTCTTGAAGATCTTGATAGATCTGAAAAATAAAATGAAGAGCTTAAACTAAAAGTTGATGGCTCACAAATTCTTATAAAGAAATTAAGAAAAGATTTGAAAGATTGTTCTACAAGTGATTTAGGGAAAATGATCAAAAATCTCAATGAAGAGAATATGTCTCTAAAAGATAAAGTTGAAAATCTAGATGAACAAGTCATAGACAGCCAAATTTCTATTGAAGAAAAGATCAAAGAAAGAAAACAACTAGATGATGAACTCTTGAAAGCAAACATGAAAGTGCTAGAATTGGAAAACATAAAAAACAAGTTGGAATCTGAATTAACAAAAGCAAAGGATAAGATTGATAAACTCCACACAAGTTCTGATTCACTTCAATCTCAGCTTAATGCACAAAAGAAAAAAGGTGACACTACTAGTCTTGGATTCAATGTAACACAAACTGAAGTCAATTCATTACAAGAAAGAAAGAAACCTCATGAAGCATCTTCAGAAGCAAAGAAATTTGAAAATATTGAAGAGATTAAAACAGATCCACTTAAAGGGGAAATCAAGCAAGTTAATAGAACCTATTATGCATGTAAAAAACATGGTCATTTGGCAAGAGATTGCAAAGAGGTAAGACCTTTCAATGGCTATTGTTTCTCCTATAATAAATTTGGTCAAAGGGCTATACATTGCAGAACAAATCAAAGAAATCAGTCACAGCAGAATCAAAGAAAAATGAATCAAAACAATCAGAGAAATCAACCTCAAAGGAATTTTTAGAACACCACATATCAAATATGTAACTACAATGGACACATAGAAAAGCAGTATAGCATGATGAACAAAATCATAAGACCTCCTATCATTTGTCACACATGTGGAAAGGCTAGACACATCTCAAGTTCTTGTAGATCCAAAACTCAAAAGCAAGAGGACCCTAAGAAGTCACTATTTGAAGAAGAAGGAGAAGTTAAGTTTGTTTAGGCAAAATAAGATTCAAGAAAAATTTGGGTTGAAGTAAAGAAGGACAACAATGTTGACAAAGTAGTTGATGCATCCACAATGGACGCACCCTCTAATTCTACTTGAATAGACCTTATTGGTCTTAGGGGGAGCTATTCTAGCTCAGGACCCCTGCGCGGTTGGTATACTCACCTCTAAGTATGCGCCTATGAATTCATGGTTAAAATCACATAATATTGCTATATGCATTCATGCATTGTCTAAAATGCATTAGGATCTATGTTTCAAAATCTCTGAGTAATTTGCGTACGGTTGCAAACATTAAATGCGATAGATTGTATAAAAGAAAGTAAGTGTTTGATCTTCTTCACATTTTCATTTGAGATCACAAAGTTTTGAGAGAACTGGAGCACTAGGCATCAAAGAACGGAAGCATAATAGATTTGGCAGTTAAGAAAACGGATAAGAAGTTTGGAATGGAACCCTAGCAGTTGCACCATTTTGGAATTTTGTGAAACCTTACTTAATCAAGTTCCATGTAAGTATGGTGACTCCAGTAGTATTTGATATTGCAGAGAGGAAGAGATTTGTATTCAAGAAACATCCATTCAAATCCATACTAGATGATGTGGAAGGGGCTTTCTCCAAAACCCCTCTAGGTGTTGTTCATGTGGAAGATATTCGCACATATATTTACTGTAAGAAGGAAACAGTAGGAGATGTCAGCATAGCCACTCATATGGGATCAATGATGAAACCTGATTACACATTCAAGGATGAGTTTGTGCACTTGATAGATAACCCTATTTTCCAATACTCGAATGCGCATGAGTTTGATGAGCCAGAATGGGTGAAGATTTTGTTAAGCAGAATACATGATGATATTTATTGGATTGGTGATGTCCCTATGTGCATCACTATAGACCTAATCCATGAATTAACGAGACTTCCTAAGACTGGACCAGTTTTTCCTACTGGCAAGGATGTCAAGAAGAAAATTGAACAAGTTTTCCTATCTAGAAGTGATAAGCGTGGAATGATAGTTGACCCTATCAAAGAAGATGACATA
The DNA here is from genome assembly GCA_018584345.1 of Thuja plicata. Lineage (NCBI taxonomy): Eukaryota > Viridiplantae > Streptophyta > Pinopsida > Cupressales > Cupressaceae > Thuja > Thuja plicata. The sequence continues at coordinate 2,757,312 of MU223154.1, forward strand.
AAACTTCTAACTATGATACTTGGGTATAAGTTTTAGCAAGCAAGCAGGTTGAACAGTGTCTCTGTAGCAACAGTCCTAGTAGCTATTAGAATGGTGAAGGATAACACTCAATACAACCTATGTGAGATCTTGCGCGGTCAATTGATTGACAACTTCAAATCATCAAGCATGATAGGAGAAAGACATTCAGGTTTGGATCTCTAATCATCTATTTGTACTTCCATATTGTTGGAAAGGTTGCAAACCTTTACCTAGATAGGAGCGAACCCACAATGTCTCAGATTTCTCTTAAGGACACTTTAGAGAGAAGCGCAAGGGATGCTATGGATATAGATATTAAGACATTTAGGATCAAAATGTAGAATAGGTTTAGATTATCTTAGAAGATAGTTGACAAATATAAGGATACCATATGTTTCATGGTAGAAATAGATTGCACTTGCATGGAGGCAGTTGAACCTAGAACCAAATGGATTCATCCTCTTGGTTATGAAGTGGAAGAACATGTGTTAGAAGGATATGCACAAGTTCTATTGTCTACGCCCAAAGATCCTAATGAGCCTAGGTGGGGCACCTATAGAGAGAAGACCAATGAAGTGGATACTATCTTACACAGTGCTGATAATAAAAGGAAAGCATCCAGAATTACATCTAACATACTAAAAGTTCATGGAGTCAGTCAAGAAGATCTTGACAAAGCTAGAGATGCCAAGATAGAAAAAGAACTTGAGAAGTCTGAATAGATCCAGAAGAAGAAGAAAGTAGAGAGCACCTCTGCGCCCTCTACCACCATTGATTTAGACTCATCTCCACTGTCTACACCAAGCCAGAAGACTAGAGGAAGAAAATAGGCACCCACAAATCATCCATCCTCAAGGAACACTCAGAGAAAAGTAAAAAATACTCAAGCTCCTCCTGAGGTAGGATTTAGACCTAGTCTAAATGTTTTGAGGAATAGGATTGTAAATGAAGGGATATTAGATACAATTTCTAAAGTCTATGACAAATATCAAGAAATAGATAAGACTGAGATACATTCTATGATCATATCTCATATGATCAAGTTTAAGAAGACAGTTCTTGAACTCAAGACAGTGATACCGGATCAGTTATAGAACTTATTGGAGATCATGAAAAGACATGCAATAGAGGAAGACATGAAGATTAGAGAAGAAACATTGGATACTCTTCTCCCTGTATGCTCGCATGATGAGAAGGCTATATTATTAGATTTGGTGAAACCTTGTCTCCAAACTAAGACAAGGACCCTATAGATTATGAACAAAGAATATGAGAAGATAGTTAAAGAGACTGAAAAGGAATTTTCACAAGTGTTTATGGATAGACACATGTATCCACCAACGATGCCTAAAACAAAAGTTACTCTATCTCCTCCCGAACAGGTTACAAAACCAGTGATTTAGATAGCACCTATGACAGGTCCACAGGTTTCAGTGCCCACAGTGACAATAACTTCTGATACAGATAAAGACTCAGAAGACACTATAGCAGTTGATAATATAAAGATATCCATGACTGCATCTGAAAAAGATATGGACAAAGTTGATAAGGCATTTGTAAGCACTGGAGAAATGTGCACTGATGATACGTCTGCACAACAGGATGAAGTTCCCATCAATGATCCAATTGACATAAATGAAGAAAAAGATACTCAAGGTGATAAGACACCAATAAAAGAGATACCAGTAAAGGTTGAATGCATGGATGCTAGTCAGAACACTATATTCTCACCATCCACTCAACCATCTACCTCATTATTGTCAAGGTTAACTCCTGATTCAACAAGTCTAGATGCATGGGGAGAAGAAGACCTAATTAAGATCAGAAATCTTGCTATGGAAAAGGAAAAAGAGAAACAAGTGATGAGGAACCCTCACTTTTTGGAAACAGTAAACATATTGAATGACTTAGTGCCTGCTGATCAGAAAGTAGCCAAAGTCCAATCAGTTGAAGATGTGGACAACATTTTGACAAACTTCAAATCACACTTTACAAGTTTAGTTGACTCTGCTACTAAGATTGTAGAAGATGAATACAAGAAGGAGAGACTAAATTATTCGGTAAAGAACTTTACCTTAGACTTGAACTCCTTAAATATTGGGCAATCCATACTGAAAGAATTGGCAGCTAAAGGCAAGAAAGTTATAGCTAACTACATGGACAGAGTGAAGTTCACCTCTGAGCACACTAAAAATGTAGAAGAGGTGGAGTTAATGGTGTATAGCATCAGAAAATAAGTTGAAACATCCATGCAAGACATGAACATTTGCAATAATTTCTATCAAGGACAGTTGGATAAAATTGAGAAGGCAAAATTGGAAATTAACAAGATAAGAATAAGACAAACCTAGTTGAGAAATGCACTTGCGCCATCTGTAGCAGTCCTTAATGAGAACATCAAATAGATTGATGACACCATGGTGACATATGATCAAGTTCCTTGCATGGATATGATGAAAATGGAGAAACTGACATATGCCCTATGCGCACATCTTCAGACAATTGATGCTATGAAATTATTTTGGCAAAAAGAGATCCAATCTCTTCAAATTGTGTACCCTGAAGTTTACATGGAGTAAGTATACAGAAGACTTACAAGTTTTTGTATACCTTTGTCATTAATGTGAAAGGGAGAGTAATATAAAATGTGTATATGTGGAGAAGTATATGTATATATCAATAAGATGTTATGATATACAATCACTTTTTGTGTTAAGTCATTTTGAGTAACTTGGCCAAATTCCTTTGTTGCCATAAATGAAAAAGGGGGAGATTATTGGCAAGTTGACTTCCTGAGGATACATGACTCATTTTGTGTTGTCATCATGGCAATAAAGTCATGTTTAGTTTCTATCTTAAAAGACAAAATGACTAACTATGGAAAATAGAGCAGACAGAGATACTCAACGATCAGCACATCAATGCATGTGCGAGAAATTGAATCAGTGTATGTGCATTCAGATATATATTGTATGACACATGTACATGCTACATACAGACACACATAGTATGGAACAATAGTACGGAAAATTTATCGGCAGATCAGTAGACCAGCAGTCTAGAAGACAGAGCATGGAAGCCGACTAGTATTTTGATCAGCGTGAATTATCTTGTAATGTAATGGCTAAGTGCCTTTGGTTATATGTTTTTAATAATGTAATTAGTATTGTAGTTAACATGCTTGAGCTAACTTGTTTAGAAGCGTTGTATATTTTGTTTTAGGGCCAACTAGAATTTTGTTTTGGGTCGCGCCTATTTGGATATGAACATATAAGTATGTAATGTAAAGATATGTTACAAGCATCGATTATTATGTAAGAGGAAGATATAGAAGAGAAATATAATGAAGTCAGTATATGATATAGCTCTTTAAGAGAGTAAGAGAATTTTTTCATACACAGAACTAATCAAACAACAGTGTCATCACAGTAGTTCACTTTTGATATAGTATATATCAACTTTCAGAAGGTTGTAGCCTTCATCCTATTGGGCAGTGAGCCTAGGCAGTGAGCCATATACCTTTAACAGGGTTTTTTAAAAGACTCCTAATAGGGTCAGACCTTTAACCAGGTCATTGTACTCATATTGTAAAGACTGCTTCTAACAGGGCAAAGGAACTTTAACAGGTTCATTATACCTTGTACAATATTTGTGGGTACTAATTCCCACCGAGATTTTCCTCTGATCAAGGTTTCCCCATAATCATATCATGTGTTATGAGTTCTTATGTTAAGCTTCATTCTATGTATGTTTGATTTATGTTTAAGTTTCTGAAAAGTAATTGAATAGAGAAACACTGATTCACCCCCCCTCTCAGTGTTTCCAACAATTACACCCCTCTCTTGTGATGGCTATAAGTACATCATCATAGCCACTGAGTACTTTACCAAATGGGTGGAATCTATCCCTATGACCTACATCACTGGCAAGAAAATTTCCAAATTCATCCTGAATTATATCATTTGCCATTATGGAGTTCCTCTAGCCATTATTACTAATCATGGTAGCCTGTTCCAGAATAAAGATGTTACAAAGCTTTGTGAAAAATTCAAAATCCATCATGGATTTTCTAGCATCTACTATCCACAAGGAAATGGCCAAGCAGAGGCATCTAACAAAACAATCATTAAGATCCTGCAAAATACTGTCAATGATGCTGGTCGTGATTGGCACCTACAACTCAATCCATCTCTGTGGGCTTACAGAACCCACATTCGCACCCTCACTGGTGCTACTCCATACTCTCTAGTCTATGGCATTGAGGCCATATTACCCTTTGAGGTTGAAATTCCTTCATTGAGAGTATCCTTACAAAGAATTTTTTATGATGAGTAGTATAGAGTTTCCAGATTGCATGAGCTTGAAATGCTTGATGAGCAGAGACAAACCATGTTGGTACACTCACAAGCCTATCAAAACTGTCTCAAACAAATTTACAACAAGAAATTCTGCACTTGCCATTTTGAGATCAGAGACTTGGTTCTAAAGATGAATTACAAAACCTAGCCACAGAGAGAAGGCTGGCAAATTTGAACCAAATTGGGACAACCCTTATATAGTCACAACATCATATGAGTCTGGAGTGTATCAGCTTGCAACATCAGAGGGAGAGCCATTACCAGAGGCACTGAACAACATGAATCTCTATAAGTATTATGCATTATTTCTAAAAAAGGTACAAAAAAAATTGCAAAAATTTATGAAAAAAGTACAAAAAAATCACAAAAATTTATGAGAAAATATCAAAAAAATCCAAAAAGAGAAAAAGGAAAAAAAAAATCAAAAAGAGAAACAAATGGTTGCCTTGATGAAAACCTGGTAAATAGGCACCTTGGCATGCAAAAATAGAAATCAAGAGAAAAATCTCGTCCACAAGTGAAATCTTGGCAAACAGGCGCTTTGGGCAAGTACCGTGGTGAAAACCTGGCAAACAAGCGCCACACATAGTAAGTTGTTGCTCCAATGTCTATCATGGTTCCACCTGGTATCCTGATGTTCTTTCCTGATCACATCTTTCAATTTGCATTGACCCTAGTGCCTCTTTATGGCTTGTAATTGGTTGATCTTCTTTGTATTACCCTTGGTAAACCCAGTCTATCTATCTTTTTGGCCTCTGTACATAGCCTCTTTGTTGTCTGGGGGTAGATTCCTAGCACTGAGCATCTTTGAATTTGAATTCAAACTGGGGGCAAGACCTTGAATGTGGTTTATCCATGAGATCCCTTGATTATCATATTGGAGATAACACATTGTAAATATCTTAATGACCTAAAAAAATCCTAAAAATCAATTAATGTCCTGGAAAAATTGCTAGAATTCAAATTTTGTCCTGAAAAAATTGCTAAAAATTCAAATATGATACTGAAAAAATTCCTAAAAGTCAAATATGATCCTGAAAAAAGATCATCACAAAAAAAATCCAGATATCTCAAAAATCCTAAAAATTGCAAAATATCTCTTCAAAAATCTACAATAAATTTGTACATACTTGTCTTCTTTTTGTGAATCAAATATCATGTTTGCAGACATCAGTGGCAGAATCATCAATCTGTGCTTAATGAAATCATAGTCTCACACAATGCGATCTGAATCATTATGACTCAACATTCAATCTGGGTGGCCTATTCAATCTTTCAATCTTTACTATCAATCAATTTGTCCAATTTACCAATCAATTATCAAATAAGTCAATTTCCAAACTAAACTATCAATCAAAGAAAATTTAATGCAAGTAACAAAAGATCAGAATTGGCTGTTGGCTCACATTGTTTTAGTGAGTGTTTTTTTATTTTTTGATCATGTTCCTATGCTACTCGATGATATTATCTGAAATTATGAGATTAGCCAGGATGGTTCATGACCAGTTTTTTTCTTTATCTTCTACCTGTTTGATGATCTCATGAAATTATGGGGCATGCCTACTATATGCCTTAGGATGGAACAGATCATCCTCTGTCTGCATCATGTTTGTTTACGCAACATGATGACTTTCTCGCTCTGGATTTTGTGCCACAATGTGCTGCATCCAGTTTGCAATATCAAAATAAGCTCTTATAAAAAAAATTGCACTTTTGAAAGCCAACATATTTCTACTAACATTTCTTCATCTAATTTTCTCTTTCTCCTAACATTTCTTCAATCAATCATCTTTCTTTTCAAAAAATTGTCCTCATATCAATTTCTGCCCAATTTTCCAAGGGGGAATCCTACCTCCATTTTTTCGATCCAATGAGGCATGATCTTCTATTTTATTTGAGCCAACATTCATAATCACATTGTCTCAAAGAGGGGAAAAATGTAGACACCTAAAAATGGTTCATTTCCTATGCCCCCTTTTTAACATGTCTTCTATATTTTGTGTTTGATCTTTATCATTCACTAATATTGTATCATTCTTCCATGTTATCAATTACTAACATTTCTCTTATTTTGGCCAAATTGATCATCTTCCTAAATAAGTCCAACCAAGTCCTAATCTTCCTAAATCAATCCAAGATCATTCCAAACTCATTTGATTCCAAACTCATATCAATTTCTTATCAATATATTTCAATCAATCCTCTGGCATTGTCAAAGTACATTGATGCCTCACTGTCACTTTCACATTTCAGGAGCATTGTCCAAGTTCATCGATGTCTCCCTATCTTTATTTATCCTTTGGCATCATCCAAGTTCATTGATTCCATTATATCATTTCTATCATTATTGCGAGAACATTATCAAAGCTCATCAATGCCTCATCATTTCCTAAACTATTCTGGAACCCTCAGAATTGATCCTAAACCTTATCAATATTATCAAAATCATTTCAATTCAACATCAACACCTTCAATTTGACCTATAATTCACTAATTTCCCCCTTTGGATGAATAACCCATAGGTTATCCCTAGGTCCTAATTGAATAAATAAATAAACTTTATTTATTTCTTTTTCCCTAAGTCTCCAACAATTAATTAATTTTTATTAATTAATTGGCTAATTTTAATCTATGAGATTTTTATAATTTCATAAATCTAATTACTGATTTTAAGGAATATTGAGAATATTGAATTATTAATTTGATTAATGATTCCTAATCCTACCTAAATATCATATCCCTTAATTGAGGATTCACATCCCTATTAAGGTGCTTCATGAATATTCTCAATATCTTCTTATTTGATCTCCCCCCATATCATGCTTCCTAACATATCACCAACCAAAATTTGCATTTATGCATAGATTTTGTGCAATCTCACCTAAATGATCCTTATTTTCTATAAAATGGAATGCATTTCAATCTTTCAAGGTTAGACCACTATCTTCTAGTATTCTCATTGCAAACTTGTGCTTTCACAATTCTTTGTGCAATCTTGTTATTGTCAAAGAGCCACATCAAATCTGATTATGGAGAAGAAAGAAGGACATGGGAACTTCATTTTAAGGGAGTTCTTAGAGCTTTTATGCTTTATTTTTTTGAACTCTTGTTTTGAATGGCTTTCATGGTAGATTATATAGGTTAGCATATTATTTAGGGTTTGTGGTCTCCTAGATATGCTCTAATACCTTTTTCTAGTCTTACAGTCATAATAGACAGATTCAGAAAAATGGCACATTTTTTCACTTGCAAGATAGTTCATGATGCTTGTCACATTGCACATATTTTCTTCAGAGAGGTGGTGAGAATCTATGGGTTACCCTTGAGCATAGTTTCAGACAGAGACTCCAAATTCATGAGTCACTTTTAGATGACACTGTTGTGAAAATTGGGAACCAATCTATCCTTTGGGTCTGCATATCACCGTCAGACAGATGGTCAAACTGAGGTGGCTAATAGGATCCTAGGGAGCCTATTGAGGTGTCTCACTAAGGAGTATGGTCAAGCTTGGGACCAGCTATTGGGACAGGTAGAATATGCTTATAATGATACAATCAACAAAGCAACTGGAAGGAATCTATTTGAAGTTGTCTATGGGTTACATCCTGGAGGGATATTTGAACTTAGAGAGTTAAAGGATGGAGAAAAAGTGAGTGTCTATGTAGAAGACTTTGCACACTCCATGAAATAAGTACATGAGTTAGTGAGAAATAATTTAATAGAGAACACTACAAAGATAAAGCACAAGGTGGATGAAAGAAAGAAGGATGTACAATTCCAAGTAGGGTATCTTGTAATGGTCCATATGAACAAGGAAAGGTTGTAGAAGGGATTACCAAACAAGCTACAGATTAAGAGATTAGGCCCTTGTACTATTCTGGCTAAATATGGTAACAAAGATTATAAAGTTGAACTCCCTAAGGATATTGGATTGTCTCCGGTCTTCAATGTTGCAGATCTGGTCCTTTACAAGGGGCCTACTCCTGATCTTGATCAGAGTCTGGCTGAAGTAATCCAAGAAGTGGAGGACCTGCATTTAACCCCTACACTATCCAAGAAAGAAGAAAAGGTACTTGATTCAAGGGTCTACAAATAGACAGGACAAAATAATTACAAAGAGTATCTTGTGAAGTGGCATGGTCAAAGAGATGTAGAGGCTACTTGGATCAAATAAACAAAGTTTAATAAGCTGGGGATTGACTCCAACTTGCTCAATCCAAGGGTGCATTGAAATCATTTTGTTTGGGGAGAATGGTGTAGGAGCACCTAGGCTAACTCCTAGTTTCTATTTTGGTAGTGGCTTGTACTGATCAAAGCCAATTCACATGTATTTTATTGGACCTTATACGGTCTTGTGAGTTTGTACCTAGGTGGATTTGACTAGGATCAATCCACTGTAGTTGTTTTTGCTTTAATAGTGTTTAGTGCTTTAGTAAGCCTAAAAGTGGGAATTTGGGTCTAGAATCCTTTAAGGCTTAGGAAAGATTCGAATTGAGCCTAAAATTGCCTCCTATGATTTTTATACATCATTTGATATAGGTTAGAGGTCATTAAATTATGTTTTAGGAAAAATTGGAAAAGTTGTCAAAATGTTATCATGACAACATTTGCAACTTTGCAAAGTTGCATGACAACATTGACCAGGAATTATTTCCTTCAATATTTGAGGATGGGTAGTTATTGTAACCACCTAAAAACATGGGAAAAGTTTAAAATACCATGAGGAGGCGCATTTCCCAAGGTTAGCTGATGTGGAGAATATTTTGAATTTGAAAGAAGTTGCTTTATTTGTTGTTTTTGTTCACAGTCGTCTGCTTTTGATAGTTAGTGTTCTTGAATGGATTGAACCACTCAATATTGAGTTGGATTGTTGTATTTAGGCTATTTATAGTACATTTTGTTTTGGTTTGAAGTTTCTAGGTGTTCATTAGAGTATTTTTGTCAATTCATTTATTTTTTAGTAGTTTACTAGTGTTGACAGAGCAGTTTTGTGAAAATTGGCTCCCCCATAGATCTCTACCATGAATTTCATCATAGACTTGAGGGATATGGTAGGGGAGCCCTTTTATAGTGTACATATGGAGGTAGGATATTAGAGAATCATTTTAACTAATTTTTATGGCAATCCCTAGGCGAGTCCAGAGCATCCGATTAGGTGTTTTCCAGTGATCTAATGGTGTTTGAATGCAGGGGTATGATATGAAGAATGGAACCAAGCATGGTTTTGTAATACTTGAGGTTATAGAAACACCTCCTAAGAAGATCATGCCTTTCCCAATCAATTTGGGTACATTTTCAAGTAGAAGTCACTAGACTGAACCATATTAGCTTAATTAGCCCTATTTTCCCTTAATTCTAGGAATCCATTGTACGGAGACCTTGAAACCCTAAGACCTATAAAATATATCATGTCTTGGAAAAGGGTATTAGAATATCAACTTTTGTTTTGGGGTTTTTGTTAGTAATAACTGAGAGGGGGGGGGTGAATCAGTGGCTTCAAAAACTTTTCCTTAAACTTAACCTCCAATCAATAAATATCAGATTATTAAGTCCCTGCAAGATTCATGCCATGAAATACTAATAATGATTAACTGTCTGTTGGTTTTCATTTTATGACCTTATTCTCCTTGATTACCGATAAGAAGTAAAAACTATTTACCGACACTTAGTAAATATGTAGAGTATACCGATCAATCCATAAATGCATATGTGAAATGAAAAATAGTAAAGTAATAAACCATACACAAATAACACATGGATTTTAACGTGGAACCCCTATCAAGGGAAAAAACCACTGGGACCGGTACCCCAAATTTTCACTCTTCTGAAGTGAGCCCTATTAGGATCCTACCCTGTTAAAGGTTACAAACACAATGTTAGGTGTGACCTTGTTAGAGGATTTTATACATAGAGGTTGCCACTTAGTATCAGGCATCTATTTGCTATGATCCTTGAATCAACCTCCTTCTTAGACTGTCAATAGGCTTTAGGAAAATCTTGCTACCATCCTTGAATCAGCCTTCTTCTTAGACTGTCAATAGGTATCTGGCAAGTCCAATGCTAATTTCATGAATCAACCTTTTTTGCACTCCTTGGGATGTACCTCAATATATAGAAGACTGTTAAGTCCTACTCTGTTAAGAGACTTGATTCTTTAATGGTTAAACTGAAACACAATGACCTATTTCTAATGCAACTTGAATTATACATTTACAGATCTATTTAAGTACATTACCTCTCTGATCAATGTATCAATCCAATTCTTTGTGCTCCACACTTTCTACTCTGTGATGTTGTGCTTCACTGTTTGTCAGTGTCTGCAGAATTCTTTAGCTCTCCTTCAGCTTGATTGATTAGGACTGTATGAATTTATCCTTCATCAGTTTCTCTTCAGTATCTGCTTTCTATTCATCCACTTCCATGTGATACAAAAATGATTTAAGCTTGTCTCTTATATAGACATGATATTCACCATTTCTTGATTCTTGATTCTTGGTGTGAAAAACAATCCAGCCAATCTAATTTAAAGCTTAACTCCTGATTTATCTCATAGTTATCTTCTTGTCAACTATACAAATCTTCTTTAAATCAATCACTTGACTCTGGTCGAATAAAACAATGAAAACAACTAGTTAAGTCTATCTTTAGCTCTTTCCAGCTAGATATTTTGTCATTTTCTCAACTCTCTATTCTGTAAGTCAATTCTACAGTTAGTTGTTGATGAAAACTGCCAGTTCCATCAGTGTGACTCTAGTCAGCTTTGGGATCTCCATCCATCGGGCATCATTGGATTTAACTCATTAGGAAACTCTATTTTCAGCTCGTCGGGCATCCTATGATTTTGCTTTGTTAGCCAACACTATCTTCTGCTCATTGGGTATCACTGTGACTTTGGTTCTTTTCCTTTACCAATGGTGCGCACTCCATCGGTGTTATCTATCACTTAGTGAATACTTGACTTTTATGCATTGCTGAAAGCATAATATTTGTTCCATTGAATCTCTAAAGTCTTTGTCATTTTGTACATGACTGTACATATGATATCAAGTTGACATGAATGAAAATACAAACCATTAACTGATTTAATGTCTTGCATTATATTCAACTTAACATTATCAAACATTCAATCAGTTACATGTCATCAATCTCTCCCTTTCGCATTGATGGCAACAAACTTATATTATCACACTATACTATTTCTAATACAATATGAAATACAATTGTTGAGATTCATCAAACTACCAAACAGTTTGTTTTGATAATCAATAAAAATGTTTGACCGCCAGTAAGCTCTGTGTTAGCTTAGATTTGATTCTTGCAGTTCTCTGTGTTTCTTGTTCTGATGTGTTGCGTCCTTTCCTTGTGTCAATATCTCTCTTTTGACTATTCTTCTTCTTTGATGTCTATGTTGCTTGTCAGCAACTCTCCCTATGGTTATAATCTCTCCTTGTTGGAGTAATCTGATAATGGATAATCTTTCTTCTTTTTTTGAAGACTATGATAATATGAAAACTTTCTCTCCCTTTGATAACAATGCCAAACAAATACCTTACAGATATTTGATATTAATGTCAAGTGATCTTTTCTCGCAATGCATAATATATTCCTTGAATTTCCCTTATCCATCAGCAATACAACAATATGCTCTGGTGCTCAATTCTGCTATATACCTTTATGTATATAGATGTAGCTTTGAAGTTCATCTTTTTTCTTGCATCAATATGAATGATATTCTAATAATATATAGGCTGATGTAGCCTTCAGTCATTTACTGACTGGTAGACAAGGGTTTGACCTCTAGTCTCTTTCTCAAGTACTCAAATGTATCCTTGGCCAGTGGATTGGTGAAGATATTAGCTAATTGTTCTTTTGATTGCACATACTCAAGTATCACCTCTTTTTCTTGAACTTGTTCTCTTAAATAATGATACTTGTTTGCAATGTGTTTATTCTTGGAATGCATGAATGGATTCTTGGAAATATTTATTGCACTGGTGTTATCACAATAGATAATCACTGGTTCTGACATCTTCATATGCATACCTTCTAGCAACTATTTGATCCATGCAATATTTGAGCAGTTTGCAGCAGCAACAACATATTCTACTTCTGCAGTAGATTGAGAGATGCATCCTTGCTTCTTGCTAATCCATGTGACAAGTCTGTCACCCATAAAGAATGCTCCTCCAGTTGTGCTCTTCCGGTCATCAAGATTTCCAGCCCAATCAGCATCGGTAAACACCTTACATTCAAATATGCCTTCTCTTCTATACCATAAGCCAAATTCTTCAATATTCTTCAGATATCTTAAAATTCTTTTTACAGCAGTCATATGTGATTCCCTGGGGTTAGCTGAAAATCTAGCAACAATTCCTACTGCATCTGCAATATTTGGTCTAGTGTGTACAACATACATGATTTTTCCAATCATTGATCTGTACAAAGTCAGATTTACCTCTTTTTTCTTGTCTTCCTTTGTTAACTTACATCCAGTAGCCATTAGTGTTCCAGTTGGTTTGGAATCTTCCATCTTGAATATTTTTCGGACCTCTTTGATGTATTTGGACTGTGTAATGAAAATACCTTCACTTTGTTGAATGATCTATAGACCAAGAAAGAACTTGATCTCTCCAAACATAGACATCTCAAATTCTTTGCTCATATCATCAGAAAATGATTTGCATAGCATATCATTG
>MU223154.1:2793724-2808299 GCA_018584345.1 Thuja plicata
CTACTCTGTTAAGAGACTTGATTCTTTAATGGTTAAACTGAAACACAATGACCTATTTCTAATGCAACTTGAATTATACATTTACAGATCTATTTAAGTACATTACCTCTCTGATCAATGTATCAATTCAATTCTTTGTGCTCCACACTTTCTACTCTATGATGTTGTGCTTCATTATTTGTTAGTGTCTATAGAATTCTTTAGCTCTCCTTCAGCTTGATTGAAAAGGACTATATGAAGTTATCCTTCATCAGTTTCTCTTCAATATCATCTTTCTATTCATCCCCTTCCATGTGATATGGAAATGATTTAGTCTTGTCTCTTACATAGACATGATATTCACCATTTCTTGATTCTTGATTCTTGGGGTGAAAAACAATCCAGCCAATCTGATTTAAAGATTAACTCCTGATTTATCTTGTAGTTATCTTCTTTCCAACTGTACAAATCTTCTTTAAATCAATCACTTAACTCTGGTCGAATAAAATAATGAAAACAACCAGTTAAGTCTATCTTTAGCTCTTGCCAGCTAGATATTTTGTCATTTTCTCAACTCTCTATTCTGTCGGTCAATTCTACAGTTAGTCATTAGTGACAACTGCTAGTTCCATTAGTGTGACTCCAGTCAGCTTCGTTATCTCCTTCCGTTGGGCATCATTGGATTTTACTCATCGGGCAACTCTATTTTCAGCTCGTCGGGTATCCTGTGATTTTGCTTCATCGAGAAACACTGTCTTCTACTCGTCAGGTATCACTGCGACTTTGGTTCCTTTCCTTTACCGATGGTGTGCACTCCATCAGTGTTATCTATCACTTAGTGAATACTTGACTTTTATGCATTGTTGAAAGCATATTCTTTGTTCCATTTATTCTTTGAAGTCTTTGGCATTTTGTACATAACCGTACAAATGATATCAAGTTGACATCAATGAAAATACAAACCATTAACTGATTTAATGTCTTGCATTATCTTCAACTTAACATTATCAAACATTCAATTAGTTACATGTCATCAGTTTTTATGGGATATTTTCAATGAAATGGAAAAACTAGTCAATTAGGGCTAGAAGGAGTATTAGGCCTAAAAGACCGAATTCACTAAGAGTCTTGAACTTGTTTGGGAAATTCTTGATACCCTATCCTAATGGGATCAAGTGAAGCTCAAGAATTTCTCCAAGTATGTATTATACCCCATGAAAACACTTGTTAAGGAAAGGAGACCAAAAAAAAAAGCACTTGGAGTCTTCCAAGAAAGAGCAAAGAAGTGAAGTGAAACTTAGTGATAGTTACCCCCTAGTGAAGCACAAGTGTTACAAAATCTTGGAATGGTATTGAAGAGGTCATAGACTAGCTAAGTGAGGACCTAAAATATCCTAGGAGAAGGAATAGCATCTTTGGAAAACTAGGAATAGTGAGAGTCCTGGTAGTTTTTGGAAGCACACTTGGGAGTTTCTATTAGGTGAGTGGCGGTGAGGAGGCCAAAAGTGAGAAGTATTGCTATGCTATTTGGAAGAACTATAGCCCCCACAAAAGACATGATAAATGGAATGACTGCCAAAAATGGAAGCTTTTGGAGGAACTTTGGCCACCATACACGGAGCATTTCCCTAATGTTGTAATAATTTATGCAAGTGGCCGGCCAACTCAAGGGCCACCTTATTTTATTGTACTTGTATCTGTAACATCACATTATTGCAAATGAAAGCTTTAGCATATATAGATACATAACAATAAATGAAGACATGTGAAAAAACTGCCGCATTTCTTTCTTTCCAAATTATGAAGGGAAATTTCATTCTAAAAGTGTGTGAAAGTTGCAGAAAAGAAAAGGGAAGGGAAGGGTTATCTCCTAGAAGAACCATATTTCAAGAAAAATTTTATGGGAAAAATGGTGAAAATAAATCATGAATCCAAACCTAATAATTTTGAGCCCTACGACATAACCAAAACAAGTTAAGGAAGGACTAATTTTGGCCACATAATGGGCAGCGAGGATCTGGGATACCCAAATGATGGAGGTGAGACCCTAATGGAAAGCCTTGGAAAATAATACACCAGGAAAAATTTGTTATCTTGGGCTCGGTAATGGAAAAATAAACTATAATAAAATGCAACCTCTAGGTGAAATGAGAAGATTGCAAATGCCAATGCTAATTCAAGATGCCCACAATAGGTAAGTGACGTGAAAGCTACCAATACCCCTATTGAGGTTTGTATCTTTGGAAAGCAATTTCTACGTACTAACGTCAGTCGATCCACCAGGGAGAATGGAAAGTGATGCCAATTTTGTGAAAAAGTTCTCCAGGAAAGAGAGAGACAACCAATTCAATGGTGTTTTGATCCTTTTGTGTAAGGATAAATTGAGCCTAAGCATCCTCCCAGCTATGGAGAGACATTGTGGATCTGCAAAAAAGGTCCTTAGGGGTTCGAATACCACACTTGTGAAAGAGCAGAGCATGAAGACCTAAAATTTGTATAAGAGGTTTGCCTTGCATAGGAATTAATAGATACTAATACAGGTTGTGTTGGTTGAAATACAAGCCATTTGTGAAGCCTCCTTCATTCCATAGAAGCAATGGTTTAGCTACTTCCCATGCATGCCAAATGCTTTTTCTACAAAAGAACCCTGGATTTGAACTGATTCTCTCATGACCAAAAGAGTCTGGAATTCAATTAATTTCCATATTGGTCAATGTACAGGAACCCATAAGAGATACAATGACAGAGGTGTTAGAAATTATACAACTGAGAGGGGGGGGGGGGANTGGAATTCAATTAATTTCCATATTGGTCAATGTACAGGAACCCATAAGAGATACAATGACAGAGGTGTTAGAAATTATACAACTGAGAGGGGGGGGGGGTAAATAAGTTGCATGACAAATAAATAAAATTTAATCTTTAAGCCAATTACTTAATGAAAATATGAACACTTCAAGATCAATACCATAACACAAATAATTTTTTGTCAAGGAAACCATGTTAAGGGAAAACAAACCCGGTGGGAATTAGCACCCACAAATAATGCACTAGAAATATTGTATCCTTGTTAGAAGATCTAGCCCTATTAGGAGTTGATTATTATATCTGGTGCAAGTCCCTATTAAAGGAAAAGCACTACTAGGATTCTTCTCAACTGTGTTAGGAGTTAAATGAAATGATGAGCTCACTTCCCAAGCCCACTACCCAAAGTAAAGGTTAAATCCACCTTTTGGACTCACTGTCCAAAACAAAGTATAAAAATATACTTAAAATACTGAACTAACTGATAGAAAATTTCTTTGCCTATACAATTCCCATAAAGTGTAATACAAATACAATTACTACTCTACATCTAGCAGAACTTGCATCCACATGTTCGCAGCATCCAATTCCTCTATTTTCACACTTTAAATATCAAGACACTTCTTTCCTTTATACAAGTTCACAATAATCAATTAGGTTGACCTGTTAAGACTTTCCCAATGCATAAAATGTTACATAGACCATTGCTAAGATACACACAGTACCTTACACAAGTAATTATCAAATATAAATTATCACTTACTCGCCAAGATCCATAATCCATGCTCGCCAATCATTAAGCACATTACACCTCTGTAGTTGGCTCCAAATAGGTCTTTTCTAGTCCACACGCTTCAGCTGTCATCATCAAGAATCTAGCAAACCAAGAATCACAAAGAATCTTCTCCCATGTATCTTCTATCATGCCTTAAGCTCGCTTATCGTAACTCATGCTCACATCCAAGTTGTCCCAAAAAATTAGAGACCATCTCTATCATAATCCTCTGTCACTGCACTGAAACCATTTTTTACCAAAACAACTATAACTCATGCAAATACCATGAAAATAGCAACATAAGATCCCATGACCTTAGACATAAGGTATACACTCGTCCCTCTACACAAATTTGTGCTTGCATATGCTGATATGTCATACAATGTCTATACACACCTATCACTCTCACCTGTACCTATGATATCCAATCTTTCTAAGACTTCTACTATATCCAACTGAAACATATGTTGACATCAATGACAAAACATGAATGTCAACACCTCAACAAAAAAAATTCCAACAATCTCTCCCTTTGGCATTGATGGGAATATATGTGAAAATCCATCATCCCAAAAGTAGCCTTCTTAATACAATCTTCTCAATATCCTCTTCACGGCTCCCCCTAAAATAGTAGGGTTTTTTTATTTGTATCTCTACCCCTTTGAAATCAATGGAAAAGGGTGTCATAGATCTTATCCTTCACTGACCATCTCACCTCTGCAAAGTGTAGCTTTTTCAAATCTTCATGCCTGCAACAACGAGGTGCTTGATCACCCAAATATGTTATGTTGTGTTCTTGTGATTACCCCCCCTAAGGAGTGGATCCAAGCATCAAAAATAGAGAATAATATAGCCATAATAACTTCGGGCACTAGTACATTTGACCCTAATTTTTGACCAACATTTTCGACAGAGTATTAAAATGGTTTTGCTTGGTTAGATTATAGAAGGAAAACTTTGATATTTTTTAATCCATTCTCATGTTGGTCGGAATTAGGACAACCATGACATGTGGTGATAATTCTGACCAACATGGGCATAACTTTAAAAAATGGGTTCATTTAATTTCATTATGTTATGCCGCAAAGCAGAGCTGAAGGAGGGCACACGGAATTCCTTCATCAAAACCTATAAGTGTTGGATTTTGGACTTTGTTTCCATTTGATTTAATTTGATGAGCCTCATATATAGAGAAAACATTACTGATCTAAGTTGCTAGAAAGGAAACTAGAAGGCCCTTGATGCTAAAAATAAATAAATCCATGAAGCGTGCCTAGAAAAAGAGTGATGAGGTTTGACATGCCTTAGGAATATTACTCAACGATGAACATAGAGACTTCTTTTTGTCTTCATTTGTATCCATGGTCACTCACTGTGACATTACAAAAAGTAATCAAAACAACAACTTTAAGGGTCCTATTGGAGGTTGCAATTTTTACTTGCATTTCTTTCCTATGGATCCCATCATGTTCTGATCATGTGATACACCTTCAGGCTACCATTTCACATTAAATTCCCTAAATTCATAAGTTCAAAAATTCGCATTTTATTACTGTGAAATAGGAAACTTAATTAAGTCAGTCTTTCCCCTTTTCATGTGTAGTTAAAGGTGTACAAATAGAGAATGTACCTACCACCATTTCATCCAATTAATCATGATTAGATTATTTTCTTCATTCATAGTCTCCATTGCCTAGAGGCATCAAGGATTTCTCCCCAATCATATAGCATATAATTTTTTTGACCTACGAGTATCATCATAACTATTCCTTTCATGTTCATTTGGGAGTATTTATGTGAATTTCAATTTGGTATGAGCAACATCATTTTGACTTCATTGGTTATGGGTATCAAAATTTTCATAGTATCAAAGCAAGGGGGAAAACCACAATATTAATTCAAAAGTATTTTTCCTAGAAGATTACATATAGCTGAATTTCATAATAAAATAGTAAGGGTTCATTTTTTGTTCAATGGAAAATTCATCCATTAAGGGTGGTACATGTTAACCTAAATTAGAAGTATACTTAAGCATCATAGTTTTCTTTTTACTTTAAATTCAAAATGAAATAACTTTCACATCTGAATTTTGATTGAGTTGGCATTGGAATGATGGTTCAAAGATTGCATTTATATGCACTTTGATAGTCATTTTTTAGATTAATAACCTTATCCTTCCAGTACAACATGTCTTCCCAATTCTTATTGGCTATTTTTGTTGTTTACTCTCCTTTTAGAAAAAACCCTTAATCCATCCCTCTGTCACATATGCCACATGCTTTTTATTGTCAAGCTATGCTAATTAATCTTGGTAAACTAATGTCAAATTTAATGGCACGATCTCAATTGAGGGCTAAAATATTGGTTCTTATGGTCTTAATATCCTATACAGAAGATGGCTCATGCTCGGTCTATGCTCTGCTAGGGTTTTTTCACCTTGCGTCCATCTCTGTGTTTCCGTCCTTCACACATACCACAGTTATTGTGGGAAATAGCTTAGTATTTATGGCTTTGGCCACTTCCCACCAAGCAGTTGATGCTGGTGTTGGTGTGGTTTTGGATAGCAATGGCGCCGCCAAGAAAACACCCCCACAAGTTTGTACCCAAAGTATTCCACAAGGTATGGCTCAGCCTGACATTGTTTTACCCATTAATGAATTCAATGATGCATGCACTTGGCTTGAATCACACACCCTGATTGGCTATTTTCTGGGTCACAACCCCCCTGAACATGTTCTCAAGGACTGGGTTGCGAAGAACTAGACTCCTCACAGAATCCACCTGGAAGGCATTCAAAGCCTTACTAAAGGATTTTTCCTTTTTCTCTTTTCTAACCCCTCCCATGTGGAGGCTATCTTTGCCAAAGGTCTCTGGAATATCATGACCTCACTGTTAATTTTCCAATGTTGGTCTCGAGACTTCTCTATCTATGATGACAAGAAGCTCAAGGTCCCAGTGTGGGTCGAGTTCCTTGGCCTCCCCTTACCTTGTTGGCCTTTCATGCAAGCCATAGCGCAAAAGCTTCGTAGGGTTATATGTCTCAAGCATGATCATTTTCTTAATTCGCGCCCTCACAAGAGGCTCTGTGTTGAGGTTGACCTTTCTAGGGACCTTAAAGAGTCCATATAGATTCAGGTTGGTGATACCACCTTCACCCAGAAGGTGCTCTATCTTAATCTTCCTAATACTTTCTTCCACTGTCAATCAATGGAGCATAAGATTAAGGACTGCCCTCTGGTAGTGCCTCGTTCCAAGCCTACTCCCAAGGATACTATTACTCAACTGGTTGAGGCTGGAAAAAAAGAAGCTGGAAAGAAATAATATGGCAAAAAAGATGAATGGGTGACTGTCGATCACCGTAACAAGCTCCCCAAGTAGCCTGTCTCGGCTCCCACCTCCCATCCGCCACCCACTGATAACACAGTTTTTTTGGAAACCCCTGTTATCAAAGTTTCAAACCCTGCTGAGCAGGGGAAAAATGTTTCCATCGCCCATGTTTTTATTCCTGCAGTCAGCTTGCCTTCTACGGCTGCCAAAATTGTTCACTCCAATTCCTTTTGCCGCTCTCACAGCCCTTCTAGGCGTGCTGAGGCATTACACACTGGCATGCAGGACAAGCGGCATAATATTTCTCTAGATTTTCCTGGGTCTAATTTTGTCCCAGGGTATTTGTCTAATAGTTTTGCCTCTCTTGGGGATGAGGATGGAATGGACGACACTGTTATTCCATGAAGTACATCTCTTGGAATGTTCAGGGGTTGATAGACCTCCACAAAAAATATTCTGTCAGGGATTTCCGTAAGCGGTTTTGTCACCTGGATGTTTTATGCCTCTTGGAAGTTAAGATTTCCAGTTTCATGCTTGATGTTGCTTGTAAAGTTATTTTGCCTAAGAGCCTTGCTCTCTGTTCTCAGCACGAGGCTGGTCGAGGTGGAGTTGTTACTCTCCTCTCTCCTCATTGGCATTCTCTGCTGGTTAGTCATGGTTCAGATCCCATGCAACAAGTGGTTTGGGCCACTTTCATTATTGAGAATCATTCCTTCGGCATAGGTAATGTTTATGCTCCCAATGATGCTGTTGAAAGATCTCACCTTTGGCGGTGGCTTGCGGATTCTCTGCCACATGCTACTTGGCTTGTTTGTGGGGATTTCAATATGGTGGAAATGGTGGCTGAAAAGGATGGTTTTATGCCATTTCAATGGACAGCTGGTGAGAGAGAAGCCTGGTACTACATGCACATTAAATTAGGGCTTTTTAATCCCAATGTAGGCCGGCACCATTCTGATGGGGTCTGGCACACTTGGTCTAATTACAGGGCTTCTACTGATAGAATTCATAAAAGGCTTGACCATGCCATGATCTCAGCTCAATATTTTATTTCCTTCTCTGATAAGAAAGCCTTACCTGTCCTTCCTCTTGTAGATGTGACCTTGTCAGACCACTATCCCATCCAATTTAATATTGTTTGGCAGACAGCTAAGGCTAGGCCTCCCACCATCCAATTCTACTTTAATACTTCTGTCCTTCAGCACCCTGCCACTGTGGCCCACATTCACCAGGTTTGGAACCTGGAGCCTAGACCCACATGCTTGCCAGGTTGGATTAAATGGTGGAATGATGCCCTCAGGTGTATGGCTCACTTTTTACGCATCTATGGCTGGCAATTGGACAACTATCATCATAGAGCTTATGATGCCAACACCAAAGCCTTGTGTATTGCCACCGAAGCCCTTTCTTAGGACCCCTTCAATCTTTCCAAGTTACATCATCAGAAGCAAGTGGCCAACAACCATGTTGCTAGAGGAGCCCAGATCAAAGCCAGGCTACACTGGTTAAAGGTTGGAGATCAAGTCTCTAAAGATTTTTTTACTGTCCTTCATCCTCGACATACTAGTATGGGCATAGCCAGAATCCGTGAAGGTTCTTCTCTTTTCACAGAGCTTCCTGATGTTTTGCAAGCCTTTGTTCACCATTATGAACAAGTCTTTTCTACTCAGGGCCATTCCCTTGCCAACGAGAAGGCTCTCAAGGATTGCATCGCGGTGGTTCCTCAGTGTCTCTCCCCTGCTCAGCAGGTCTTTTGTGACCAACTGTTGTCCCTGCAGGATCTTTGAGAAGCTGTGTTTTCCATGGCTGATGACAAAGCCCCTGGTTGTGATGGATTTCCCTGTGAGTTCTACAAAACCCTATGGGATGCCATTAGCCCGGATCTTCACCAAGTTTACCTGGAGGCCTTTCATACCCAATCTCTTGGGGATATCATCAATCAGGGGAATATCAAGTTCATTCCCAAGTCTAGGGAACCTGACGATATTTGCAACTAGCGGCCCATCACTTTGCTCAATGTCTCTTATAAGATCATTGCGAAAGCTCTAGCTCTTAAGATCCGACACATGCTTCCACAAATTGTTCAGCCTAAACAAACAGGGTTTATTAAATCAAGATTTATTATTGACAACATCATTGTTGTTTGGGAAGGAATGGAGTGGGCTCGAAAGTCTAACCAGAGAGCCCTTTTTCTCAAAATTGATTTTGCTAAAGCTTATGATCATATTGAATGGCATTTTATCCTTGCTATGCTTCATGCTATGGGTTTCGGCCCAAGATTTCTTCAATCTGTGCAGCTGCTCTTCAATGATGCCTCCACCTGCATTACCATCAATGGCTGACAGTCTTCCAACTTTGACCTTTTTCATTCCATTCGCTAGGGCTGCCCTCTGGCTCCTGCCCTTTATGTGTTAGTGGCCGAAGGGTTTGGATATTTTCTTGCTCATTCCATTTCTATGGGAGATGTTAGGGGAATCTCCTTGCTGAATTCTTCTCAACAGCTGGTCAATGGCCATTTTGCTGATGATTCCTTCCTCACCTTGGCGGAGGATGAAGAGAATATCAAGGTAGCCTTGTAGTGTTTAGACACTTTCTACCTGGCCTCTGGCTCTACCATTCAGTGGCACAAAACCCTCTATTACAGACAATCAGCTCTTCCCAAGCCTCCCTGGCTTTCACAGTTTGGTTGGACAAAAATTCAGCATGGGGAGATATTCTGGTTTGTAGGTATTCCCTTTGCTTTTCAAGGCAATCCTACTAATCTATGGAATGCAGTGCTTTCTAAGATTGAAAAAAATCTTACTTACGGGATCACAAAGCTGCTTTCCCTCGCAGGAAAATTCCAGATCTATTCCAAAGTTCTGGCCGCTACGCATGTTTATTACTCTTCTTGTTGGGCCCCTTCCAAAGCCTCTTACAAACGGCTCGAGAAACTTCTCTGGGATTTTCTTTGGGCCTCTAGTATTGATCAGCAGGGCTTTCACAGAGTCGCCTGGGACTTTTGTTTCCTTCCTAAGTCTTTTAGCGGGCTTGGTTTAATTGATACCTAGAAGCAAGTACATGCTCTTTGTGCCAAGTGGGTTGTGCGTTGCCTCTTTGGTGATGAATCCTGGAAAATTCTGCTTCGGCATTGCATTTCCTCAAGATTTCCTCTCCACAAGCCTGCCTGGAAGGGGATTGGCTTTCAAACCCTTCTAGTTATGAGGGAGCCTATTCAGATCTAGGGCACTTTTGTTGCCAAAAGTATCTAGAGAGCTTGGGAGTCTATCAAGCCTTGGCTTTGATGGACTGGAAATGGTTTTCATGATGGTCTTTCTTTCAACCAGCAGAACATTTGGTGGTCTCCTCTTTTTTCCTAGCAAGGGATTCCTCTTGCCAGAATGCAAGGAATTAGTGCTCTTCGGTTCCAAAAGCATGGAATTTAGACCCCTAAAGGTGTCTTTTCTAGAAGCACCATGAGTCTTTGATCTTGGGATGATCTCCAAGTTCAGTTTTGGCTCATCCGCCCAGATCGTCCAACTTTTGACTTGCTAGTTTCTGCCATTCCGCCTCACCTCTTGCACAAGTTGGGAATTCAGTCTGTCAGACCATGGTGGAAAGAATGGAAGTGGTATCCTTCCACTCCATTCACCAATTACAAGCTCAAACTTGGGTATTCTTGGCTTATGCCTCATTTGCCCATGATTGATTCGCTCAATCACCACTGGCATCTTTCCTCTTCATAGAAGAGCTGGGGGTGGAGATTTTGCATCATTTGGGATGCTATTACTTAGCCTAAAATTGCTCATTTTTCCTGGTGTTTGTTATACTAGGGCTTGCCATTGGGAGCTCGACTCAAAAATATGGGCGTTCCTGACCCCAAATGCCCTTTTTGTGGTCACTCAGAGACTCTCATGCATATTTCCTAGTTTTTTCGTCGTGCTCAAAATTACTGGAATTGGATTCACGACTTTTTTGCTCCCTTCAGGACAGAACCCTTTTCTTGGCACATGATTCTCCTTGGTGACTCTCCCAGAATTCCTTCCCAGTTCACCCAGATTTGGCATTCCTTTCGGCTAGAAATTTTATTTACTTTGTGGAAAGATAGAAATGCTGTGCTTTTTTCTCACAGTTCTCGGGATATTCATGTTTCCCTTTTTGATAAAGCATGTATTTATAATAATGTCATGATGTAGATTCAGGTGCAAGCTGACAAAGTGGCCTTAGAGGTTTCCCACTTACAGGAGTTGCTCCAGCACTGGGGCAATGCCCCTTGCACTGTTGCCCAAGTGCCTCCTGATTCTCTCACAGTTGATCATACGCCACCCACGGGGTGATGTCGTAGTCAGATTTCCTCTGCCAGACACTCCAGGACCCCGCAGAAATAGCATCGCCGCTCCCCCTCCCCGCCTTGTCAGAGGGATGCAGGTTCTGGTTGGTCTCCTGTGCTTGCTTCTACTGCTGTTGCTCGGCCTTTAGCCTTTGCTCCTGATAATCAAGGAAAATACCCTCGCCTAGCGCTGGCTATCTTGCCTAGGTGGGAGGAAGGAGAAGTTGAAAAAGAAGATCCTGAAGATGGCTGGGCCATCCCTTATCAAGCTCCTGCGCCCACTATCTGGGGCAAACTGGATGACAAAGATCCTCCTCCTTCTTCTACTACTGCTCTCGCAGCCTAAGAGGCTAGTTTTATATTTTTTTTTATGAATAGCTATTTGTTTCCGACCTAGGTGCCATGTGAACTTGAGGGGTGAATTTTTTCCCCTGGCCCTTTTTTTGTGAATTTTGTACTTTAATATTTATATTAATAGTAAAGGCCTCTATTCATCAAAAAAAATTTAATGGCACATCTAGGATGACTTGGCCTGGACCCACAAGGCTTTTGATAAAACTCTACAACTCGGGGATTTGGTCCTTTAATTTCCTTTTCCTTTTCTTATCATTTTTCATTCTTGTTGCAGTTGCATCATCATTAGATCTAATTCCTTCAATCTACTGCTCTTTTGTAGCATGACACAAATCTATAGTCATTATTTAATCATTCTCATCTCCAATTTCATTTTTCTCAATTAATGTGGTGGCTTTCTTAAATTCTAAACAATTCAAGATCTTGATGCATCCCTTTTTATTTATGACACTACGCAAGCTTTCCTCTTTGGTTTAGGTATCTCCTCTTCTTGAAACAAAATTTTAAAATCTAGTGGAATGATTGGCACATTTTGCACGGGTTGCAACTAAGTAGCAAGCCAACTGGGAATAGCAGACACTGATCCTTCTCCTTGACTTTGCCCCTGTAATTCTGATGCAGGAGCATCCTAGGATTCTTGGCAATCCTATATCAAAAAAAAATATTTTTTCTTTTGGAGTTTTGTAAAGAGGATTCCTCAGTTGAGTACTCAGTTGCTTAGTTTCCTATTGATCAGTGGTTGGTCAACTCAATGACTGAGCTTGTCTACTCGGCGGTGTTGCTTGGTACTCGATTATTGTTGGTGACTTAGTTCTTTGGGCTTTCTTCTTGGTTGTTTCTCTGCGTAGGTTTTGTTGGCTCGGTGGCTTCACCAATGAGTTATTGTTGGATCGGTTCTTCTTAGTTGAATGGTCTTTGTTGCTCAATGGTATTTTCACCGACTAGGTTTTATTTGATGGATTTGTAGGCTGACTTGCTGGCCAACTTGTGCATTTAATTTTTTTTGTGAAATTAATGTTGGATCTCTCATTGGGGATTGTGTGGACCTAAATCTAGGTCTTGGGTTTCTCCAATGCTAGATTATTGTGTATTTTATAGGCCGACCTGTTGGCTGCCTCTTATATTTAAGATATATTCTATTCTTAGCTTAGGGCACTAGAAGGAGATAGGATCTGAGTATTGGATTTGAGAAGTTGGGTAATGAAAAGTATGTCTTGGAAGAAGGTAAATGGCTTGATGCTTGCAAAAGATTTGTGATAGATTTTAAGGTTAATTCTTTGTATTTAGCCATAACCAGGAAGGCCTTACAATCTGACATCTTGCATGTAATTGAATCTGAATCTGAATATAAGTTGATATAAGTTGTTATATTTGTGTTGTGTTTGTGTTAAGTTTAATATTGTTGCAAATGTAATAGCACTCTATGTTGTATGTATTCTGTGTATTTCAAATGCAACAATCTCTCTTTCATTTATATTGGGAAGGAGACTAGGAGAGACATGTCCCTTCATGGGACATGTCTATTCATTATAATTTTATAATGTTTCATTAATCAATCATATATTAGAATAATATAAGTTTGCATAATATATGTTTAATAATAGTATATATAATATAACATATATATATATATATATATATATTATTATTAATCAATATCTAAGTATTATATGTATTCTAAATTATCATACGACTGAAGCTAAAAACATTAACACTCCCTCTTAGGCAGGGAGGATGATCAAACAAAATGTGTAGTGGTCTCTCTTGAATCTCACCATAATTCCACAAAACATCAACACTCCCTCTTACCTAGAGACGATAAAATCCATCAAGGTAATAAATCTATTAATTTTAAAAGAGAGGAGATATCACCTCACTGTGATATCAAGAGATATGGTGTATGGAGGAATATTAAATCACGTGATATTCACCATAGCTCATAAATATCCATGGTATGTGTAATAGAATTACGTCTCACGATATTTGCCTATGGATGCTAAGTTTACATAGAGACATGTCACTGTGTGACATGTCTCATATGGTCCAATCAATATGTAATACTTAGTTCAAAAGGATCCTAATAAGATTCATATGGATACTCAGAAATCACATATCACATAACTCGTGATATGTCTTCAAGTATAGATCTAGAGTTCATATAAATAAGAGATCATGGCTCATGTATAGACATGCCTCTACATAGTAGAGTCATGTCTCTACATGAGACATGTCTCACTCAAAATGTTTCATATAATATTGTTATCATGGCACATATATATAATCTATAGTACGTAACACATAATAATATATGGGTTACTATACTTACCAAGTATCGTAACATATTTATTATTATGTGTTACTCATACCATTGTCTTATATTAGTTATAATGATTCACACAACTATTACATAAAATGTTGAATACTCAATATTACTAAGTCTCGATCGATTTATTAATATTGTTAATAATAATATTCATTAATATGTATATATATATGTATATATATATATATAATATCTCAAATATATATATAACAAATTAAATTAATTGAATTAATAATATAATATAATATTTTATTATATTATATTAACAATATAATATTATTATATCAACTTACTATGTTCATTATTGATCTGACCGAAGCTATAATATTAATACTCCCTCTTAGCTAGGGAGGATAAATATATTACTTTAATGTAATATGTGAGTGTAAATAATCATTTAAAATTTATATCATTTTACTAATATAACGAGTGATGGTCTTTAAGTATCAATTCCATGATACTCACCAAGTACTCAGAGCAATGGTCTCCAAATATCAACTCACAAGATATTCACCAAGTGCTCAAAATGATTATCATGAGTAATGGTCTTCAAGTATCAAAACTAGGATACTCACAAAGTACTCAGAGTAATGGTCTTCAAATATCAAGTCCATGATATTCACCAAATATGTGAGTATAAATAATCATTTAAAAATTTATATCATTTTACTGATATAACGAGTAATGGTCTTCAAGTATCAAG
>MU223154.1:2824286-2864321 GCA_018584345.1 Thuja plicata
CTTATTGCTCTCATCCATAGGCTTTTTTGCCATATTCTTATTCACAAAGGGGTTTTTCTTTGCTTTTCCCCTTACCAAAATCTCTTGGCTCTTTGTTGGATTCTTGAAGTTTCTCATATGCTTGATATTTGATCTTGACATCTTTATCTCACTTGTGGTTTATGGTAAAATCTTCTTGCATTTCATTTTCTTGGATTACTTCATGTTTATGTTTTCATTCTTTAATACTTCTTACACTGTCCTTCCCAAGGATAGACAAAAAGTACAAATTTTTCTTCTAATATTTTGTGTATGAATCCAGGTTGGGCTAATGTGAGAAGGAAGGTTACTTTGGGGGAATTATGGATCCCTAAGCATCAGATTGATTTTAGGATTGCAAGGAGGACATGCATGAGCAACCCTTGGGACATGAGTTTCAATAAAGGCAGGGAGTATGGTGCAGGGGCACCAAGGGTAATCAATCAAGACATGAAGACCAAGAGGATATACAAGGTACTCAAGGAGGATAAAAGGATTCAAGAAGACAATCAGAGGCCAAAGAAAATCAATTTGGAAATACTAAAGCCTATAATGGCTTTTGACTCTATGTAATAGGGACAATTACTAAAAGTTGTTAAAAGTCCTAAAAGGACCAAATCTTGGTTGTATGGGGGACCAAAAGTGTCCAAGAAGAAATATTAAGTCCTAAGAGTTTAGAATAGGTCATTGAACCAGTTTAAGTCAATAGGATTCATTACCAAGGGATTTGATATATTCAATAAAGCCTTTTAATAGTTCAAAATTCAAATATTTAAATATAAATGACTATGAATGTATTTTGGAGGTAATTAGTATTTAGAATTTTTTAGGCTTAAACTAAGCCTTCAACCGACCAAATTTAGTTGAGTCAGGTAGTGGGAGGTTTATATGAAGACAAATGAAGCTATTGTACAGTGTTGAGTAGGATAGTACAGATTGTTACAGAGAATAAAGGAATTTTTCAGAAATTTGCAAAGACTTTGTCGTGTTTTGAATAACTTGTTGATTGGTGATCATTGGAATTTGATTTATTGATGAATTAGGAGTCTCTCCTTATCATTTTGGATGCATTCATATGAACTTTGATTTGTTTTGAATTCATTTCCATTCTCTGTTACAACATTGTCATGATTTAAAGGTTGTTAATTCACTTTTTTGCTTAGAGTTTAGTAAACATGGGCATAATTCCATGAAAGTAAAGGCCTAACCTTCATGGACTGACCATGCCTAACATTTAAAATATGAATCTAATGATTTTATAAGCACAATAACAAGAGGAGTGAGTGATCACAGTGAATTTGGGGCTAGGAACACAAGCAAAGTGCTTGGTATGCTACAATAGTAGAAGATCTGGCTGAAGGATAGGTTCATTTTATGTTTTGGAGTGTCTTAATATGTTTTATAAAAGGTGAATCCATCACCAATTGATCCTGGAAGTGATTGGAGGGTATACATTTAAGAAGTCATAGATTTAAGGGTTTAAAGTGAGAAATTTGGGGTTTTTTGTTGATGAAGGTTTGTGTCTAATTTCTTAGAGATTTGTTAATTTTGTACCATTACCAAAGAATTATGACATTTTGGATTCTTGGGAGTACGAGGAGCATATGGTTGCTTTATTAATTGGAGTCTTTTTATGCAATTTTGGATCCATAGTGTGTAGACAGTCATATATAGTCCAAAGGAGTCCATAGTATCCTTTTAGTATGTTATAGTAAGGAAAAAAGGGTATCAGAAAATACAATTTATTTGGTCAGGCCTTTGGGAAATTGCAAAGTTAAGTGCCATTTACTCTCACTACAAGGCTACAAGACAGGCTATTAGGCCTAGTGGCAATTTGGAGAAGTTTCAAGGTCTAGGAGTGTTGGGTTGTACTTGGAAGCTTAAAACCACTTGAATTCACCCTAATAAAATCTAAAGATACCATATCCATCACCATTTATCATTGGGAGGAGTCTTGGTCAGTTTAAGGTCATTTGAAGGACTTGAAGGCCTGGGGATAGTGCTTAAATCTCTCAGATTTATAAGTTTATCTTACTTATATTCACCCACCACTCTCACATTTGCACCAATGTGGTTCACCAAAACACTAATGGTATTAGGAGTGCATTAAGGGATCGTAAGAAGACAAAGGATGGTTGAAGTGAGTTATTGTTAGTTGTAGACAAGAGATCTGAGAAAAGTGCAGTGCTGGTGAACTTTTCAAATGGGACGATGGACTGAGTGAAGACAACATGGGATGAAGGAAAAGGGGAGAGATGGGTGAAGAAAAAGTATGGAATACCTATTCTAATTCCCTTAAGATGTTTATTCTTTCCTTTATCGGAACATCTTCTTTTACCTGGGGTGTTTGATGCAGGGGCATCCTAGGATTCTTGGCAATCTTGTATCAAACAAAAAATGTTTTCTTTTGGAGTTTTTTAGATTAGAGGAGTCCTCGATTGAGTACTTGGCTGTTTGGTTTCTTGTTGATCACTGGTTGTTTGACTCAGTGACTAAGCTCATCTACTTGATGGTGTTGCTCGGTACTTGGTTACTGTTGGTGACTCGGTGTTTTGTGCTTTGTGCTTGGTTGTTTCTCTGAGTAGGTTTAGTTGGATTAGTGGCTTCACTGACTGGTTTCTTTTGGCTCGATTCTACTTAGTTGACTGGTCTTTGTTGATCGGTGGTCTTTTCACCAACTAGGTTTTGTTTGATGGATTTGCAGGCCGACTTGCTGGCTGACTCATGCATTTAATTTTGTTCATGAAATTAATGTTGGATCTCTCATTGGCAATTGTGTGGACCTGAATCTAGGTCATGGGTTTCTCCAATGCTATATTATTGTGGATTTTATAGGCTGACCTAGTCTTTACCTCTTGTATTTAAGATGTATCATATTCTTAGTTTAGGGCATTAGAAGGAGATCGAATATGAGTGTTGGACCAGAGAAGTTGGGTAATGATTTGTATATCTTAGAAGAAGGTAAATGGACTTATGCTTGTAGAAGATCTATGATTGACACAAGGAGGGATAGTACTTAAGGATTTATGAGATACTCTATGTATTCCTTTCCTCTTGTACTTATGTCAACTCGCTATTTAAAAAACTGTTCAACTTCCTCTATCAATTTCTGAGGATAATAACTCGGTACTATCACTTCTTCATCAAGTTCATGATATTCATATAAGTCTGAAATATTGAATATAGGTGATATATCCATTTCATCAGGTAATTCCACTTCATAAGCATTTCCACTGTCAAATCTTCTCAGTATTTTGCAAGGACCAAATTTATTCATCTTTAATTTACCATATGTTCCAACAAGAAATTTTCCTTTCTTCAAATGAACCATTACTATATCACCAAATTCAAAAAATTTATGTCTTATTGATCTATCTGCACTATCCTTGTACTTATGATTACTTTTCTCCAACTTCTATTTTACATCCTCATGCAATGTCTTCATGAACTCAGAAAACTTTTCTTCTTCAACACTTATTTTCTCTTCTCCAACAATGTCTCTCAAGTCTGATATACCTCCCAATTGTGTGTCATGCACAATCTCAAAAGGTTTCTTTCCAGTACTTCTATTTACTGAACTGTTGTATGCAAACTCTACTTATGCCAACATCAAATCCCAATTACTTGGTGTGTCTCCAAATAAACATCTCAACAAGTTACCCAAACTTTGGTTTACAACCTATGTTTGTCCATCAGTTCATGGATGAAATGTAGAACTTCCCTCAACTCAGTGTCCAAATTTTTCCAAAGTGTTTTCCAAAAATAGCTAACAAACTTATTGTCTCGGTCAGAGATAATACTCCTCGGTAATCCATGCAATCTAACAATATCCTTAAAGAAAAGATCTAATATATGTACTGAATCTAATGTTTTCTTACATGGTTTGAAATGTATCATCATAGAAAATCTATCCACAACAAAAAATATGTAATCATTACCTCTTGATGTCCTCGGTAAGCCAAGAACAAAATCCATGCTGATATCATTCCAAGGTTTCTCAGGAACAATAATTGGTGTATACAAACTAGTATTCTAACTTACTCCTTTTGCAACTTGACAAACTCTACAAATTTTCATAAATTTCTGAACATCCTTATATAACTGAGGCCAAAATATCTTTCCTTAACCAAACTCAATGTTTTATCAATACCAAAATATCCAACCAAACCACTACTATGTTTCTCCTTTATCAAATTAGTTCTCATTGATCCTCTTGGTATGCACAACTAAATAACTTTGAACAACATATCTTCCTGAATGAAATAACCTTCTTACTTGATTGATTTGGAATAGGTTCTCTACACACTCTCCACTGCTTAGAAAAATTAGGATCATTTTCATACAAATGTTTTTCATATCATCAAAACCAAGAACTTCAATTCTCATTTCATCCAACAAAGATCTTCTCCTACTTAATGCATCAGTAACTTGGTTAGAAAATCCACTCTTATGCTTAATCATAAATGTGAAACTCTGAAAATACTCTAGCCATTTCATATGTCCAACTTATTTTGACTACCCAAATATTGTAAAGCCTTATGATCAGTATACAACACAAACTCACTCGACATCAAATAATGTCTCCATTTCTTCATAGCTTGAACAATATTTAGAATTCTTGAACATAGACAAAATATTTCCTTTTAGCACCATTCAACTTTTCACTAAAGAAAGCAATAGGTTTACCTTCTTGAGTCAACACAGCTCCAATTTCACTTCCATTGGCATCACACTCAACTTGAAATACCTTATTGAAATCAGGTAAGGCTAGCACAGATAATTCAAGAACCTTATGCTTCAAAGTCTCAAAACTCTTATCAGCTCCATGTGTCCATTTGAATTCTCTTTTGTCTCCCCTCATTATCTCAGTCGTAGAATTACAAATAGAATTGAAATTTTAGATAAAAAACCTGTAAAAACTTTCCAATACATGAAATGATCTTACCTCACTGACATTCTTAGGTGTAGGCCAACTAAGTATAGCTTCAACTTTCTCTAGATTCATCTTCAACCCATTAGCTGAAATCACAAAACCTAAATACACAAGTTCTTCTTTCATAAAGGAACACTTTTTCAAATTTATCAACAACTTTTCCTCTTTCAATCTATGTAATACTTGTCTTATATGCATTAATTGCTCTTTTCTAGTCTTATTGAATATCATAATATCATCCAAGTATACAATCACACATTTATTCAGGAATTTCTTCAAAACTTCATTCATTAATCTCATAAATGTACTCGGTGCATTAGTTAAACCAAAAGCCATAACCAACCAATCATACAAACCTTCCTTTGTATTGAAAGCAGTCTTTCATTTATCACCTTCTCTGATTCTGATCTGATGATATTTGATTTCAAATCAATTTTGGTAAAATATCTTGCTCCACTCAAACAATCCATTATATATATAACAAATAAAATTGGAAGTATAAAATGTGTGGTATAAAATGTAAGATGGAAGATGTTGTTGATGTTGATAGTATTGAGGAGATGATAAGATCCCCTTTCTGTCCCTAAATTTCACCAAGGAAAGATCCACTTTGATCAACCATAAAAAAATGGTTAATGAACAAATGCATCAATCCATCAGAAATAAGAAGAAAGAAGAAAGTCTTATAATCCTGAATAATGGATGAAGAATATAGTAGATTTGAATTGATTAAGATCTTAATTGAAATGAATTAGGAGAAAAGTACTAACCTCAAAATGTAGAAGATCTGAAGAATGTTGTTTTCTGGTGTCTGCACTGAGTTTCTGAAAGTTCTGCAACTAGATCGGGCACAGAAACACAGAGATGAAGAAAATGCAAAAATCTTTTCTAGATCTGGCTTAGGTCAATTTTGACCCAAAATAGAATGTCGAATCTGACCCAAAACAAAAATTCAACCTTGACCTGCACAGTCCGATGGAAAATCTGTTTCTAGATCCTGAAAGTTTTCCAAAAAGGGTATCCGGATCTGCACTTGAATCTGTTGTCCCAAACCTGTACCTACAATTAAAATGGTTTGTTTGTTGGGGGGAGGGGTTTTCCTTGGTCAAACTATAGTTTTGGAATTAACCTTAAAGTATAATTATAATTTCATAAATAAACAAAGAAAATAAACTAATTCACCTTGCTTGTATAGAAACCCTTGTGGCAGATTCAAATCCTTGGATCCACAAGTATGTATGCACCAAATGAATGTAGAATTTAGAATTGAGAATGTCTCAAATCAATTTCTTGTAGATCTTCAAAACCAATCTTTAATGGATCTTGGAATAAGAAGAGGCTTGCATGGATGTGGATGGAGAAATCTTCAATAAGAGGGCTCCATAGAGCTTGAATCCTTTAATGGCTACCAATGGATCTCCTTAATGAATTGAATGCTTGAATATCTTTGAATTCTTGAATGCTTGAGAGTAGATGCTTTCTTCAATAGATCATGCATACATTTTTTTGTGGATGAAATTTCTTCTTTTGTCTTGTTCACTTGGATTCTTGCTTAGTTGATGGTTACCGAAAATGAGAGAAGAAGGCTTCCTTATATACCAATCTAGGGAACAATATTCTAGAGAGGCCTACATAGGAGAATTAAATTAAAATTAGACCTATACCCTTAGAAGAGGACCTATATTAAATATAATTTAAGATTCATCGCTTCGAAACCCAAAACAGCCGACCCAAAAGTGGGAAAATGAACTTTTGAATGACCCCTGGCAGCTGACAAACTTTCCAATTAGAAAGGGGGACCTAGGTTGAGGTTGAGGTCAACCCTGACCTAGGTCAGGGTTAAGGTTGAACTTGACCTAGGTCAAGGTCGAGGTTGACCTTGACCCAGGGAGTCAGAACCCCCAGAAAATGTGCTAGGTGGGATAAATAGTGTCTAGAGAGGCCCAATCAGGGTCCTAAACAAGCACAGAAGCTGGAGAGCATGTAGAAATGGGAGGAAAACATGATGATGGTCTAAAAAACCCCCTAAGGAGGGATAAATGTTCTTAACATGGAATTTCTTCCATTTTAAGATGATGCTTTAAGCCCCCACTTTAGCGGGAGTATGGGAATCGAACATACTCATGATAAAGTTAGAAGAAAGACTCCAGTGGATCACAAAAAGGTAGGAAATCACTTAGTCAAGGACATAAGCCCCCAGACCAAGGATTCTAACTCAACATACACACACAAAGGTAAGAAATCAAAGAGCAAATAATCATAGAAAGCATAAATGACTACATATGCAAGACAAGAGAAACACTATAAATAACATAGCTTCATGATCTAATCCTACTAGCATGAAAGTGAAAGAGAGAAAAGGGAGAGTGATTACCTCACCTATTAAGATTCCCACCTTACCATGAATCACCAACAGGTTCACCCATAAACTATTCTTTGTAATTGTAATGCGTCTTCTGATGGCTTTTGGAATACCCATAGATCCACATTATTGTATCACTATGGAATATAAAATGCATGTCTCTTCAGGATTTAGCAACTTATGTGCATTACCTTCCAAGGATTTAGCATATTTTAATTTGAAAAATGTGTATCTCTTCAGGATTTAGCAACTTATGTGCGTTATCTTCTGAGGATTTAGCAAAAAAAAAATGTCTCTTCAGGATTTAGCAACTTATGTGCGTTACCTTCCGAGGATTTAGCAAAAATAAAAACAAAAAATGTGTCTCTTCAGGATTTAGCAACTTATGAGTGTTACCTTTCAAATATTTATCATGTTGTAAAATGTAAACTATAGTATAAGGGAGACCCTATATACGCCCACCTCCTTATCGTGGCTAGCTAATAGACAGGATATGGAAGGAGGATACCTACTTCAAAAAGTAAGGAGATATCCTGTTAGCAACAATGTACACTATAGTCTTAGTGAAGAGTATTGAACCTTACATTTAAGAGCATAGATAATCGTGAAAATGATATGTCACTTATGGAAAAATGGTCCTCAAAGAGGAAGAGATTTTATCAACAAGATTCCCCCCGTATAGGAGTGCTTAGGATAAAATATCATCTTTCAAAGAAAAGTAAAGTGAGAACAAAGATTCAATCATCAAGCCCCCAATGATAAAGAGGAAGTGGAATCTTGGAATGAAGGAATCAAACTTTAACCCAAAGTAAGCGTAAGAATTTATAAAGAACCTAATTTTCAAAATAAAGAAGAGGTGATGACCTAGGCAAATCACCTCTCATCTAAGAGGGTATCCATAGCCAAAACATAAATCTTTATAAGGAAATAATGTTGCAGAATAAACAAATGCCACTAAGCTAAAGAAAGTAGATCCTTATACATAGAGAAAGAAGGAAAACCTTTCCCTCCAAGGATGAAAGAAAGGGATATACCAATCATATCAAGATATTTTGTAGTAAAGAGATATCTTTACAAAAAAAATGTCCTAGAAAGGATATCATGAATATTAGAAAAGAGAGATATGGATGATTATGAGAAAAGGAAGGATGTATCATAATACAATACCATAGGGATAGAATATAGAAAGGATAACCAATTAAGCTCAAAATAAAATACATGCTAAGAGCATAATGGATTCTAGAAAAAAATGGAAGAGATACCTCTTGCCCCCTAGTGAAGAGACAAGAGGGAGAAAGACCTATATTATTGAAGAACAAGGGGTATGCCCCGTATAGAAATTATGAAGAAATTGTAATACTGCATGAGAGTGAGATATAATTCCTAAAGAAGCTCTTTCTCTAACATACATCTTGAAATGCACACAATCAACAAGTAAATGTGTATTACTATAGTGAAAAGGAAATTTGTATTTGGAGAGGGCATCTTTCAGCATAGGTTTAAATATTTCTTTCTTAGAATTCATTAACTGAATATAGACTTTCTTAGCCACATCTTGAGGAGTATCAGGGTAATCTAAGGAAGGTGTTGTAAGGAGAATATGAAGAGGAGGGCGAAGATCAAAATCAACCACCTCAAGTTGAGATAGGGGAAATCCTAGACCATGGATTATCTTGTTTATGGGATAGATGAATTGGATACTTAATACCTTGTTCATTAACACCAAGCCCTAAATGCTTATAACCTTGTTTATCCACCATATTATATCCAGTATTGTACATATCTTTAAAGCTTCTACATGAGGTGATTGTTTACAGTGATCATGAGAAAATGTTTTGTAAGGAAGAATGATAGGTTTAGAAGAAGTTTATTTTCTCTTCCATTTAATATCATCATGGATCAGATAATAAGGGGAAGGTAAATCAAATAATTCTTGAGCATCTACATCATGAACCATAGTTTGAGCCCCACCACGAGTGTGAGAAGAACTAGGGATAGAAGATGGAGAAATAGGGGTAGGAATATTAGGAATTGGATTAGGAAGGATATGATGAGGATTAGGAAGATTAGGAACTATATTAAGAATTATAGTATTAGGATTAGGAAGATTAGGAAATGGAGTATCATCTACCCAATTCTTCACATAATCCAAAAGAGCAATAAGTCCACTACACAAATCCTTAATGAAAGTTTTGAAAGTAGGAAGACTAGTATTAGTTAATCTCATAATAGCATAAGCAAGTTAAAAATGAAGAGTAAAAAACATGATGAAATGGATGATACTCTCATAAACATCATAAGTACTATAAAGAGATGCTAAAAGAAGAATAATGAGGAAAATAACCACACACCAAAGCATCTTAAAGATCTTTAGTGAATTAAATGCAAGAATTTTTTTTTGTATTTTTATGAGTATGTAGATTTTTTTGTATTTTAAAATTCAAGAGCATAAAAGAAAACTAATTTAATATGTATGCAAAAGCTAGTCTCTAAGGAAAAGAAGCAAAGCATCTAACATCAAAAAGAAAGAGTTGTCTATTGCGGATTCACCAAAATGTAACATATAAAATTGGATGTATAAAATGTGTGGTGTAAAATGTAAGATGGAAGATGTTGCTGATGTTGATAGTATTGAGGAGAAGATAAGATCCCTTTTATAGCCCCAAATTTCACCAAGGAAAGATCCACTTTGATCAACCATAAGAAAATGGTTAATGCACAAATGCATCAATCGATCGGAAATAAGAAGAAAGAAGAAAGTATTATAATATTGAATAATGGATGAAGAATATAGTAGATTTGAATTGATTAAGACCTTAATTGAAATGAATTAGGAGACAAGTACTAACCTCAAAATGTAGCAGATCTAAAGAATGCTATTTTGGGTGTCTGCACTAAGTTTCCAGAAGTTCTGCAACTGGATCGGGCATAGAAACACAAAGATGTAGAAAACCCAGAAATCTTTTCCAGATCTGGCTTGGGTTGATTTTGACCCAAAATAGAATTTTGATTCTGACCAAAAATAGAAAGTTGACCTTGACCTGCACAGTCTGACAGAAAATTTGTTTTCGGATCCCGAAAGTTTGCCAAAAAGGGTATCCGAATATGCACTTGAATCTTCTATCCCAAACCTGTACCTGCAATAAAAAATTGTTTGTTTGGTTGGGGGAGGGTTTTTCCTTGGTCAAACCCTAGTTTTGGAATTAACCTTAAATTATAATTGAAATTGCATAAATAAAAAAAGAAAATAAACTAGTTCACCTTGCTTGTATAGAAACCCTTGTAGCGGATTTGAATCCTTGGATCCACAAGCATGTATGCACTAAATGAATGTAGAATTTAGAATGTAGGATTTCTCAAATGAATTTCTTTTATATTTTCAACACAAATCTTTAATGGATCAAGGAATAGGAAGAGGCTTGCATGGATGTGGATGGAGAAATCTTCAACAAGAGGGCTCCATAGAGCTTGAATCCTTCAATGGCTACCAATGGATCTCCTTGATGAATTGAATGCTTGAATATCTTTGAATGCTTTAATTATTGAGAGTAGATAATTTCTTCAATAGATCATGCATAGAGTTTTTGTTGATGAAATTTCTTCTTTTGTCTTGTTCACTTGGATTCTTTCTTAGTTGATGGTTACCGAAAATGAGAGAAGAAGACTTCCTTATATACCAATATAGGGCACTATCTTCTAGAGGGGCATACATAGGAGAATTAAATTCCAATTAGACCTATAACACTAGAAGAAGACCTATATTAAATATAATTTAAGAGTCATCACTTTGAAACCCAAAATAGCCGACCCGAAAGTGAGAAAATAAACTTTTGAATGACCCCCGACAATCGAAAAACTTTCCAATTGGAAAGGGGGACCTAGTTTGAGTTCAAGGTCAACCCTAACCTAGGTTAGGGTTGAGGTTGACCTTGACCTAGGTCAAGGTCAAGTTTGACCTTGACCCAGGGAGTCAGAACCCCTGGAAAATGTGCCAAGTGGGATAAACAGTGTTCAGAGAGGCCCAATCAGGGTCCTAAATAGGCACAGAAGTTGGAGAGGGTGAAGAAATGAGAGGAAAACATGATGATGGTATAAAAAACCCCCTAAGGAGGTCTATAAATTCTTAACATGGAAGTGCTTCCATTTTAAGATGATACAATATCATCCATCCTCGGTATAGGAAACCTATACTTCACTGTGATCTTGTCGATTTCTCTTGAATCAATGCACATTCACCATTCTCCATTCTTCTTAGGTGCCAATACAGATGGTACTAAACACTGACTCAAACTTTCTCTGATCAATCTTGTGTTCATCAACTCCTGAACTTGTCAGTTAAGCTCTTCATTCTCAGTCGGTGTCAACCAATGTGGTGCCTTGTTCAGTAAACTAGCTCCATGAATTAGATCCATAAAGTTACTAATATCTCTCATTGGTGGAAAACCATCCAGTACATTATCTAAAATGATCTCCTTGTACTCAATGAGTAACTTCTCAACTTCTACAAGAATTTCATCTTTTGTATCCTTACTTGGTTTGTTAGGAATCAAAGCATAACGAATATCATTTCTTTTCAAATCCTTAACAAACTGTCTACCTTCGATCAAACAAACTTTCAAAGATGTACATATCTCACCAACAGATTCTTCCATCAATGGTAACAAGAATTTTTTCTTACCATCAACCCAAATAGTATATCTATTCAAGCTTCCATCATGTATAGTATGTCTATCATACTGCCAAGGTCTACCCAAAAAAATATGACAACAATCGATTGACATAATATCACACAACACCTTATCATAATACTTTCTAATTTTTAGATTCACAAAACATTGTTCACTCACTATTAATGTATGATCATCCTTGATCCATGAGATCTAATAGGGTTTTATATGTTTCATCCTTTCCAACTGCAACTTTGTGACCATTTCCTCAGATGCCAGATTCTCTGAGCTTCCACTATCAACAATCACCTTCCAAACTTTGTTTGCAACTCTACATCTGGTCTTGAACAAATTTTTTCTGATAAGATCTTGCTTATCCTTCTCACTCAATATTATCCTTTTGATAATGAGTTTTCCTTCCTGTTTAGGTTCATTTGGTGACTCCTCTTGCACCAAATCATTTCTACTGCTACCAACTTTCTTGCTTGCAGGTGTACACTCAAAAGATCGATGTCCTTCTTCACCACAATTGTAACAAGTTCCTTGGAACCCTCTTCTATTATAACCACCTCAGGATTAATTTCCTCTTCCTCAGTATGAACTTCCACCTTTCCACTCAATCTTTCCTTTATCTTGATGTGTGTCTGAAATTGGCTTGTCTAGTTCAGATCTATTATTTTCACCATGAGATCTACCTCTTCCTCTAGGGAATATACCACCTCTACCTCTTTTTCATTTTATCCTTGGCTCTTAGGGAAAACTGATATGCCTCTTCAATTCTTTCCATCTTGACCAAGCTGATCTCATCTTGTATGGAACTTCTCAATCCATTCAGATATCTTGCTATTCTTTCCACTTCATCTTCAACATGTCTAGATCTGATGTTAATCTGTAGAATTCTTCAGCATAGTCTTTTACCAAGCTATCTTTCTTCTTCAAACTTTGCATTCACCTAATCAGGTTAATCTATTAATAACAAGGTAGAAACTTTCCTTCAATTTGTTTTTCATCTTATCCTATACCTTGATCTTATCTTTACCTTTCTTCATTTGATCCAATTGCAGATGTTCCCACAATAAGGATGCATGACCTTTTATCTTTGTGCTTGCAATCTTCAATTTCTTCTCCTCTGATACATATTCATACTCAAAGTACTTTTCCATCTCAGTTATCCAATCTATTAATTCATCAGAATCTAATTTTCCACTATACTCAAGGGGATTAAACTAAGGTGTGGATTTCAAACTTGTCAATACTTGTAGGAATCTCTCTTCTTCCTAATCCATAATACGTGTAGGTGTAGCTTCACCTTGCACGTCATCCAATTCATCATCACTAACATCTTCAAGATATCTTCCTCTATGATGGCCTTGTTATCATTGTTAAAATCTTGAATAGATCTGGTCTGAATCATGAAGATTCTACTATCCTTGTGGTTTCTTTAAGCCCTAATTTCAAAATTATAGCCGTTGGTTGAAAAAATTCTTAAACCCTTCATGGTTTTTTATAATTTGTAGTTACCTTTATAGTCACTTAAAATCCTTATAAGCCATGTTATTATTTGTTATGTCGAATGGGG
The DNA here is from genome assembly GCA_018584345.1 of Thuja plicata. Lineage (NCBI taxonomy): Eukaryota > Viridiplantae > Streptophyta > Pinopsida > Cupressales > Cupressaceae > Thuja > Thuja plicata. Next base: position 2,837,846 of record MU223154.1, read on the forward strand.
CAGTCCCTTTTAAATTGTCCTAAGTCTAAGCGAGCGATGAATTAATTTCCTTTTATTTCCCTAAGTCCTATGTCCCCAAATTACTTCATTACTTTACATCCCCGCCTAGCTGACACATGGTGGATGGTGGGACCAGGTTTGCATAAAGGTGAATGGTTAAAGATAGGTCAACTTCAAAGAGGATCAATGGTAGGCGTAAAGCCTCAATCAAAAGATGCAGTTAATCTATCCTTCAAGGCATCACGCCTTGACGATGTGCGTCCATGGAGGGTCCGGCTAAATCCAGGAAGAGTAAAGTAAAGACACCATAACTTAAAGAAGATCTGATGATAGAAATAAATCCTTGATGACCAAGATGGATTTGTTTAACCATTGAGGCATTGCGACTCTATGACACATGGACATGTAATGCCACCCGACCAAACAAGGAATGAGTTAAAGATAACGCAAGTACTAATAGATCCTATGGTAGGCATAAATCCTTATGAAGAAGATGTTCATGATCTAACCTTTGAGGCATTACAGTTGGCAGGCATGTGTCCTTCCAGTTAAGTGGGACCTATGGTTTCAGAACTAAGGTTAAAGTAAAGGCCGGATAAGTTTGAGATGATCGTGCGGTAGGCGTAAAGCCTTATGATAAAGTTTCTTGACATCTAGTCTTCAAGGCATCATGTATGTGTGTCGCATGGTGGATCAGATTACAGGCCCTTACAACTTAAAAGGATCTACAACTATGTTTTAAAGTGATAAAAGTTTAGATCTGGATCATAGATGGAGATTTCCACACCACTTGTGACTATTCTAACTGAATTTCAAAATTTCAAATGCATTATGTACGATTTTCAAAGAGGTGGATTATGTCTCATGCTAGAGAGTAGTAAATAGGTGAATTTGATCTTTTTGGCCATGTTTTTACAGTTGTTGGATGTTGTATGGAGGAAATTTTGGCGATTCTAAAGACATTTATTCCTGAATTATCTCTTTAGGGTTTTTGGTTAATTTGTTAATCAATATTTAATCCTTTGGTTTATCTTGTTCTATTCTTCACCATCAATGAGGAATTGTTTTGTAATTCTATAATACAAATCAGATTAGATTCCCAGGATCTTGAGCTTTTCAAAGAGGGAAAATTAAGTTTTTGCATTTCTTGAGGGTTAAGTCTCTTAGGGTAATTAATGCATGTAAGATATTTCATTCTTTATTCCTATTGTAGGGTATTGCGCTTTCAGCTTCCCAAGATGGATGACATCCAAATTAGATTCTTCCCAACATAATGTTTCAAAGGAATGTTTTAATTTGTATGACAGAGCTGCTAGGTTATTTTAATGATTTAATATTCTCTGTCATGTAATATCTTAGTAATTGTATCCCTAACCCTAAATGAATCTGAAGCTTTGTACAGTCCTTTTTTCTATAAAAGGACTTCTTGGATCATTTTGTAATTATGGGAATTTTATACCACAAAAGCTAGTAATAGTTATGCATATTTTGATCAAGTTTATCAGTGGTCTCTTTGGCTCTGATTTCATATGTACCTGATGCTTTAATATCAATATATGTATGTACTTTCCTATGATTTGTATAATTTAAATGAATAGTTGTCTCTGTTTCCAAATTTTTATACTCATTTGGATTGGTTGTTAAGGACATTCCAGTTCATCACTTTGCAAGGAAGAGTGTCAAAATGTTTTAAGGTTTCTTTCAAGGAGATAATTAAATCCTTAAGATAGTTTTAGTGAGTAGGAGATTTAAACAGATTTGATAGTTATTTTTGTCTTTTTAAGAAGTATGAAAGGATTATGTAAGGCATAGTCTAATTCAGTAATCATTTACATGATTTGTATTTGATGTATCTTTGATGTTAAAGGTTTTTACATATTGAATGACTCTATGCCCATTGGATAAGGAAATGGTCTGATGTGTTAGGTTATGTGGTTCCCATCAAATTTATATACAAACTATGATCATTTTCATTTTTATGTTGTATTAAGCCTGCTTATTGAAAAATACTACATCTTTAGGGCAGTTAATAGGTCAGCCTTGCCTGGCTTTGGAACTCAAAAAGAAGAATGATGAGAATCCTTATTTCACTTGTATTTTCTCTTATCAACTTCATAGTCTGGCTTGTGAAGCTCTGCATAAAGATGATTGTTAGCATTTGTAGGATTTGTTATAAACTTTTGCAGTAAAAGGTAGGAGCAAATCATTGTGAAAAGTTAATCCACTGCATGATTTACCGAGGAATAGTAAATCAAGTTAGGTATACCCACCTAAGCATGTGGAGCCCAAAGTGAAGGATGATTTAATCCTTAGTAATTGGACTTGTTTCTTGGCTTAATCAAAATTTGGGTTTTATAAGAGTCAACCATTCTTCTATATAGGATTCTGCAAGAAAAAGCACCAATAAATTGGCGACTCTACTGGGGAAAGAACAGTAAGGTTTTTAAACTTATCAGGGAGACTCTGGTATAAATAAACTAAATTAATTTTGAGAGAGAGTTAGCCCATCTGAGTCACAAAAAAATTGGTGACTCCACTGGGGACAGAGAAGAAAAATTCTTATTAAACCTTTCACGGAATCTATGGTATTCTACTATTTATCATTTGACTGATTCGAGTCACCAACAAATTGGAAACTCGCTGGGGACACAGAAAAATGAGTGATTAGTAAGTATAAGTGAGTGGTATCCTTACGTTGCTAATTCAATCCCAGAGTCTGGTTATAGAGTCATGGTTTTCAAAGTGATATTCCTCATAATTATAAGAGTGAGTCTTTTCTTCTTATCTGTCATTGCAAAGTGTCTGAAAGTCCTATTTCTGAAAGTAATACAAATACTATCTCACATGTGGTGAGTGGCAACTTTGAGTTCTCTGATTTTCACCAGTGTGCATGTTTGAAGAAAGACTACAAAGAATAGGTGGACTTGCAGTGAAGAGGCAACAGATGTTTGGACTCTTGTGACTATGAGCATAGTCAAGAGAGGAATAAATAAGAGACCCTATATTGGGGATGTATGTAAGTTTATGATTTGAAGAAGGTCAGATTTGGGAAAGAGATCTCAACTAATTTATTTTTTCCTTTGCAAAGAAGTGGTGGCTCTACCAAGTTGTCAATGTGATTTGGAGGTGACTTCAAATCAAATAGTTTGCAGCAGCTTCATCATATCCTAGGTATTTTTATTTTTCAGATAGATTCTTTTTTTCCATGAAAATTAGTTATAATTTTTTTCCCTATTAAGTGGCCATCACTAATTGAGAGGGAAGAGAGAGGCAGTTTGTAATTATCATTCCTACTAAGATGTCACAACTATATAGAGGTAGGTTGTGTGGGGCTATAAATTTTAATGGCATTCCTGGCTACCCAGATCCTATTCCATCAATAGTCAGGGATTGCTTTCCTAGATTCACTGGCATGGGTGAACAATTAGTTGAGGAGCATATAGACAAGTTTTATGACTTAATAGATGATCATAAAATCACACATGAGGATGTATTAATGAACCTTTTTGCTGTATCTCTAGTTGAGAGTGCTAGGGATTGGTTCAGAGAGTTACCTCATGGTTCAATAGTATCCATGGATGAACTAGTGGATTGTTTCAGGAGTCAGTATGGTGATATAGAGGACAGTGGTGATTCTGTTGTATCTAGTTCTAGAGAACTTATGCCAGATTTAGACATTGTTGGGGAATATCTTGAAAAGGAACAATGGATGTAGGAATAAGTTATTTTGTTTCTACAAAGGAAGAAAGAAAGGGAAAATAAGAAAATACAAGCTTAGATTAGGCTTTATAAATTAAGATGGCAATTACTGTACCAAATAGGAATAAATGATGCTAAGAAACAACCTAAGAGGGTTGAGGAGGAAGCTATAAGTTTTTAAAGAAAAATAGTAGTAAAGAGGAAGGATGAATCAATATTGGAGTTTTATAAAAGGTTTTCTAAGGCATATGATGAGCTTCCAAGAGATGTTAGGGATTTTCTAGAGTCTATATATATTGGCTTATATTTGGGACTTTGTTTTCCTAAATCAATTCATTGTCTAGCCTCCTTGATGGAGGAACAAATTGAACATACCAGGAAGAGGATAGAATCATTGAAGAATTTTAAATCTGATGCTAATAATCAAGATAGTAGGCATCAAGATTTTGAAGATAAACTTATAGTTGACATTGTTCCTGTTGAGACTATAGTTCTTTCTTCTCAGCATAACGATGCATATGTCTTATCTCAGACTAAGGAGAACATATGAAAAGAGCAAGAGGATCATTCTAATGAAGAGGTAATTTGTTGTGATAATTCTTTTGATGACAGTAACATCAATCTTGAAATTGCAAACCAAGTTTTTGATATTGAAGATCCAGAATTTGAGTTTTCACATGAGGTTGTGCCTAGTAATAATGTCATTGAGAATGAGGAAAATAAAGATGATTGGCATGTGTCTATTATGGATGCTATAGCTTTTGATTATGAAAGTGATGATCTTTCTCAATATGAAACAAAATATGTATGTAGTCAGTGGTATTATACTAATTTGATAAATGAAGATGCTAGTTGTGAGTGTGTATCAGAGATGAGTGTAAATGATGATAGTGGTTCACTTCATAGTGAAAAAATATCAAAGTTGTTGTCTTATGAATATCTCATATATTCAAGGTGGGATGGCTATGAATCCTTACACCCCACACACATTGACTTTGATAAGGAATATGAATCAGATGGTCCTGATTGTGATATGTGTGTTACTGATTCTCCTTGTACTTCTGTCTCACTAGGCTACAACAAGATTGAATATGAATTTTCAAATAATGAGTGCATCAGTATTCATTTAGATTCAAAGGATGAAGAAGTTCAAGATATGATGTTGAGTATTGATTGGGATAATTGTGTTGACTATGAATCATTTTATGATTCTTAATAATTCACTAAACCATTCCATGACGAACTTTCAGTTACTCAACATATGTTATTATATGATGAATGTGTTAATATGTATCCTCCCTCCAACATACAAGATGATAATTATTTTGAAGAGCAGAATATGGATCATGACATGGAGTTCCCATGTTTTGATAATGATGGTGTTTAATCTTGGTCTTTTTCCAGTTCTGATTTGTCTCCTCTTCCAGAAGGTCAAATTAATCCACAGATAATCCTTAATATTTATGATGAACATGATCAAAAAGTATCCCAGAAGAGTGTGTTATGTCCTATGGAGAGTGGAGGAGACCATGTCTCAAATGATGAGTGTCATCAATGTCTGCATGAAATTCAGTCTGATTTTGACATACAACTTATTGATGTGATTGGATCAAATGATGATGAATCCAACAATACGGTAGAGTATGAGTGCTCTTTTCAGCTAGATGGTGTTTCCCCAAGATGTGGCTTTGGGATAGAGAATGATGAGGGTCACATTTATTATGATTCCTTTCTGTTTGATGAATGCAACATACATATGCCACCTGTTTTCAGTCTTCAGGATCTATTTGATTTTCATCTAAGCCCTAATATTGAATATGCTTATACCTTTTGTGAAGAGCTAATATCACCTGATAATAGGTCAAGTTAGACACATGAAAGAGGTTGTTTCTATTTGTTTCTTGAGCAGGGAGAAGAGAATTTCATTTTTGACAGAGGCAAGATGAGATGAAATTTTGTTGATGGCTTTGAGCCATCAGCCCTAGTTTAATTCTTTCAAATCAAGGAAAAGGCATAGAGGTAATATGACTTTGCTTCAGCAATGTATATATTTTGTACAAATTTTTCTATCGTTTTCCTATTTTAGTTTTTTCTACTGTAGGGTTTCATTTTTTTAGTTAGTCTATGTCCCAAAGTGCAACCTTCCCCAGTCTGAGCCTATGTTATCACTGTTAAAATCTTGAAGAGGTCTAGTCTGAATCATGAATATTCTGCTATCCTTGCGGTTTCTTTAAGCCATAATTCCAAAATTATAGTTGTTGGTTGAACAATTCTTAAAACCTTTATGGTTTTTTATAATTTGCACTTACCTTTTGAGTCACTTAAAATCCTTATAACCCATGTGCTTATTTATTATCTCAAATGGGGCAGTCCCTTTTAAATTTTTCCTAGGTCTAAGCTGGCGATGAATTAATTTCCTTTTATTTCCCTAAGTCCTATGTCGTTGACTTAATTCATTACTTTACATCTCCCGTGCATGTCTTTTTTAATCCAATGGTGGGCGCTATTCCTTAATGAGCAAGATGTAGCCTTTTAATGATCAAGGCAACACACTTAGATGACACATGGTGGATGGAAAGACTGGGTCTGCGTAAAGGTGACGGGTTAAAGATAGGTAAACTTTACAAAGGATCAATGGTAGGTGTAAAGCCTCAATCAAAAGATGCAGTTAATCTAACCTTCAAGGTATCACACCTTGACGATGTGTGTCCATGGCGGGTCCGGTTGAAGTCAGGAAGAGTAAAGTAAATACACCGTAACTTAAAGAAGATCTGACGGAAGGTGTAAAGCCTTGATGACCAAGATGAATTTTTTTAACCATTGAGGCATTACACCTTTGCAACATGTGGACATGTGATGTCACCCAGCCAAACAAGGAATGAGTTAAATAAAAAGCAAGTACTAATAGATCCTATGGTAGGCATAAATCCTTATGAAGAAGATGCGCATGATCTAACCTTTGAGGCATTATGCTTGGCGACTAGTGTCCTTCCAATTAAGTGGGACCTACAGTTTTAGAACTAAGGTTAAAGTAAAGGAGGATAAGTTTGAGAGGATCATACGGTAGGCGTAAATCCTTATGATAAAGTTGCTCGACATCTAGTCTTCAAGGCATCCTGCCTGCCTGTCATGTGGTGGATCAGATCGCAGGCCCTGACAACTAAAAAAGAGTCTATTGCTTTGTTTTAAAGTGATATAAATTTTAAATATGGATCGTATATGGAGATTTTCATGCCGCTTGTCACCATTTTAACTGACTTTCAAAATTTCAAATGCATTTTGTAGGATTTTCAAAGCGGTGGATTATGTCTCATGCTACAAAGCAGTAAATAGGTGAATTTGGTCTTTTGGGCCATGTTTTTATAGTTGTTGGATGCTGTATGGAGGAAAGTTTGGCAATTCTAAAAAAATTTACTGTAGAATTATCTCTTTAGGGTTTCTGGTTAATTTTTTAATTAGTATTTAATCCTTTGGTTTATATTGTTCTATTCTTCACCATCAATGAGGAATTGTTTCAAAATTCTATAATACAGATCAGATCATATTCCCAGGATCTTGAGCTTTTCAAAGATGGAAAATTGAGTTTCTGCATTTCTTGAGGGTTAAGTCTCCTAGGGTAATTAATGCATGTCAGATATTTCATTCTTTATTCCTGTTACAAGGTATTGTGATTTTAGCTTCCCAAGATGGATGGTGGCCAAATCAGATTCTTCCCAACAGAATGTTTCAAGTGAATGTTTTAATCTATATGACAGAGCTGCTTGGTTATTGTAATGATTTAATATTCTCTGTCATGTAATATTTTAGTAATTTATCCCTAACCCTAAATGAATTTGAATCTTTTTACAGTCCTTGTTTCTATAAAAGGACTTCCAGGATCATTTTGTAATGATGGGAATTGTATACCATAAAAGCTAGTAATAGTTCTACATATTTTGATCAAGTTAATCAGTGGTCTCTTTGGCTCTAATTTCATATGTACTTGATACTTTAATATCAATATATGTTTTTACTTTCCTATGACTTTCATAATTTAAATGAATAGTTGTCTCTATTTCCAATTTTTTATACTCATTTGGATTGGTTGTTAAGGAAATTCTAGTTCATCACTTTGTAAGCAGAGTATCAAACTGTTTTAAGGTTTCTTTCAAGGAGAGAATTAAATCCTTCAGATAGTTTCAGTGAGTAGGAGATTGAAATAGATTTGATAGTTATTTATTCTTTTTAAGAAGTATGAATGGATTATGTAAGGCATAGTCTAATTTAGTAATCATTTACAAGATTTGCATTTGATGTATCTTTGATGTTAAAGGTCTTTACATATTGAATGACTCTATGCCCATTGGATAAGGCACTGGTCTTATGTGTTAGGTTCTTTGGTTCCCATCAAATTGATATACAAACTGTGATCATTTTCATTTTTATGTTGTATTAAGCCTACATGTTGAAAACTACTACATATTTAGGGTAGTTAAAAGGCTAGCCTTGCCTGAGTTTGGAACTCAAAAAGAAGGAGGATGAGAACCCTTATTTCACTTTTATTATCTCTTATCAAGTTCATAGTATGGCTTGTAAAGCACTACATAAAGCTAATTGTTAGCATGTGTAGGATTTGTTATGAACTTTTGTAGTAAAAGGTAGGACCAGATTATTGTGAAAAGTTAATCCACTGCATGATTTACTGAGGAACATTAAATCAAGTTAGGTACACCCACCTGAGCCTGTGGAGCTCAAACTAAAAGAGGATTTAATCCTTGTTAATTGGACTTGTTTCTTGAATTAATTAGAATTTGGGTTTTATAAGAGTCAAGCATTGCTTCTATATAGTATTCTACAAGAAAAAGCACCAACAGGGCTATCTCAACAGCTTCCAATCTTGCAGTCATTTGTCTTAGCATATTAGCCAGACCTAGATCTACATTTCCTCTCGCATGAACCATCTTTAATCCCTCTACAATTGTAAGTCAGATTGCAATCTGCTACCCCACAAAATAATCAACCAACTAGGGTTAGGGCTTACAAGAAGGAACCTAAATCTCACCTTTGCTCTGATACTACCTGACACAAGGAGAGATGGTACTTAGGGCCAAAGGCACTCCCAAATACCAAACCAGCTTGTAGATACACAACATGGAAGAAACAACACAAGAATGAGAGAAGAAACAAAAAAATATCTTTTCATTAATTGATCAAACTCATTACATTTTGGGTTGTAAGGATTTCCCAGTTTCGGCCATATACATTCAAATGAACTACAAAAATATCTTCATACACGCAAGGTTAAAGACCCGCCATTAACCTAAAATCTTCTATCACAATCTGATACCAAATTCTTACTAAAACTCATACCCCTAAACTAAGAATAGAGAACCAAATATATACAAGAGTCCACCAAAGAGGTCAACACTCAAATCCCAAAGTGAGACCCAGATCTAGGTCCACACATATCCCAATGAGAGACCACACATTAATTACACCACAAAAATTAAATGTAGAATTCATCCAAATCAGGATAAACAACTCAGTAAGATGATAATCGAGCAACAGGAACAACTCGGTAAGAAGATAACCAAGAAACATGAACCAACTTAGTGAAAGAACCATTAAGAAGCCAACATACACCAAGACCCATCGGTAAAGAAAGACAAAACAAGTAACTGAGCAACAACAGTTACCGAGCACTTCACCGAGCAGCCTCCAAACAAGCTAAAGAACAAAAGCAAACATATTTTTGGATGAGTAGGATTGCCAAGAACCCAAGATGCTCCTGCATCAGTGATAGATCTTAGTGTTAACTCTTTGTATTTGGTCGTAACCAGGAAGGCCTTACAGCCCAGCATATTGCTTGTAATTGAATGTGAATCTGAATATAAGTTTATATAAGCTGTTATATCTATGTTGTGTTTGGTTTCCATTGTTGTGGTGTTATTGGCTGCAAGTTTGGATAGTCCATTCTTGGACCCTCCGAGTTTGACTACATCAAAGTCTTAATTTTCTCTTCTTGTGTTTATTCTTTAGCTAGGGGTTGTTACTAGTCTATACCCTTCTCTTCATGATTATCATTATCCTATATTTAGTCTTCATGCTCAGGATGAGTGTTAATTTACAATTATTCTTGTCCAGAATTCTCATGTTTTAGGACCACATTCTCTTGTTGTTCTTGTTCTTTTTCCAAGGAATGTCATGGATATAACATTTCCTTTTCCCGATTATCCTCATCTCATTCCTATTCTTTCTGACATTGTTCATTATCTCCTTATCCCGCATCCTTTTCATCTTCAGTGCTTTTCTTGTTCTAACTTTTGGCTTACGACCTTTGACTATATCTACATAAGAAGTTTTGTTGTTTCCCATCATCCTTCTCTTCGGAATGATCATGTATAGTCTCAGCTGTAGGGTCATATGTTTCATATTGAAACCCATGTTGTTGTTGATCAACCATGTCATCTTCTTGTGCCTTTTCATCATTAAATTTGTATTCATTTCTTGAGATAATGTGTCCAAAAGAATGGATTGGTTTAATACATCTTCAATTGGTTGAATGTGAACTTCAGGAGGTACCTCTTTATTCATTTGTTCTACTTTATCAAGAAAAGAATATATTTCACCTGCTGCATGTAATAAATATAAATGAGTATTATGAATCCCAATAAGAGATCTCATATCTACATTCATTTCTTCCTCAATTGCTAGGTCAATAATTTTTGGGAGAGGAAATTGGGCTGCTTCTACCTACACATTCTCCTTCTGAACATCTTGTTTTTTGGATTTTCCTATTTAACCTTAACCAATTGAGGTCTCTCTTTTGTAAGAGGGATATTTTGTCTTCTCATATTAGAGGAGGCTTCTTTAGTTGTCATTCCAATTTATTTAATTTTCTACGGCTTATCATTTTTTATTGCTTCAAATTTTATTTTTTATTTATAGCTTCTCTGTTATTTTTTCTTGGAAGTTAAGGTTTCAATAGGAGGTCATTGCAATGTGTAATTTGGATTGCTAATTGTACCATGGTACATGCAAAAAAAAATAGGCTAAAGAAGATTTCCTTTTTCAATAGACATGCATGGTTCTATTAATGGACATGGTTAATGGTATCAAAGATGTTAATGGTTACGAATTAGTGGACATGGTTCTATTAATGCAACCTTATTGGACATGGTTAATGTACCAAAGATGTCAATGGTTAAAAATTTTATATTTGTTAAGGTATGGATAGCGATGTAACTTTATTGATTTGATCTTTGACTAAGACAACATATAAAATGTAATTTTTAACGTAATTGTAATTGGATATAATATATATACCAAAAAATGTGAATAGTTATATGAAATCTTATTGGTAAGATGTGGATAGCTAGGTAATTTTAATTGGACATAATTGATGTATAAAAAATGTGGATGGTTATCAAATTTTATTGGTTAGGATATGGGTGGTTACAGAATTTTAATTGAACATAATTTATGTATAAAAGATGTGGATAGTTACAAAATCTTATTGGTTAAGATGTGGATAGGTATGCAATTTATAAGTTTTATATTTGAATTTGAGAAGAGAAATGTGAATATTTAGGCAATTTTGGTGGTTTTATATTTGATATGTGGTAATTATGAAGTATATATCTCTTGGAAATAATGCTCAATAGTTTGGAAATAATATATTTAATGTCGAGAAGATGTTACTAACTATTTATATTTGTATTTATTCCAGCAAGGATTTCTTCTACCACTGATTGTGAGAAACAAATAGAAAAAATTGAGAAAATCTTGGGTGCGCGGGTAGATCCAATGACCCCTTAAACATACCATTACTGTGAAAGATAAGCATGAGCTCATTTCTACATACTCCAAAACAAATAACTAAACTTTATTCTTTAAATTTTGTGTGGAAAAATATCAATGTATCTCTAAGCATATGAAATTTAAAAATTGAGCAACATTCTTATAATTTACAATTAATTTTTAATTTTAAATAATTGTAAAAATGTCACATTTTTTCCTTTGTATTGGAAAATGTTGAGAAATTCAACATAAAAATAAAATTTGTATTTATCTTTTTGATATATTACACATCCATGCATTTAATTTGTTTAGTCAAATTTCAACTCCATTAATGACTTGAAAGATATGAGCATTATTATTTGTCATAATAATCATTTTCTTTTGTGAACTGGTAGGGTAAAGTAATATGAAAATGAATATTAGTTTTAATAAATTTATATTATTGATTCAAACAATAAATGTGTACATTACACTCCAATACTGCCACCATAAAGATGACTAAAAATCTACAACTATTCCTACATCTTCAACTGATTCCTGACAATTCTAAAAAGCATCTACTGCTACTGCTGCTTCTTCTACTTCTACCATGCACATTGCCAACACCATTATTTGTTGGGATTAATGGGAAGTAGTACTGAGAGGGGAGGGGTGAATCAGTGCCTCTAAAATTTTTAACACTTTTCACCTTACTTCATTAGCGATCAATCTTTATTGTATTACAACCAAATATGATGTTCTTTCTTATGCATGTAATATTAATTCACAACCTTAATTGTATGTAACATTCATAGAAACATTCATGAAAGTAATAGACACATAACACAAGATATGATATCGCAGAAAACTCCTATTAGGAAGTAAAAATTGCAGTGGGGATGGCACCCACAAGACTTCACTATTTGCAGATTGGAAGGGAGCCGGTTAAGGATTACAATTTGATCACTTTTGATGATCTACCCTGTTAGGAGTATTAATGTGGAGACTTGTTAGGATCTACTTTGTTAAGATCTTTAGCAACACTGATGTAGTGTGCACTCGGTTAAGAGATTTACAATAGGATTGTTAAATCCACCTTCCTTGAAAGGATTTCTTAAGTGTACCCCACTTGTTAGAATGTGTAAAATGTGTATGACCTGACTGTATGCAATCTATAATTGCTGATCATAGATCCATTAAAGCTTACAGTATATGAATATCACCTCTAGTGATTTATTGATACCTTTTCCTTCTTGTCTAAATACCTCTCAAGTCTCCACTCGACGAGTTGCACATACCCTTACATTTTCTTCATCAATTCCTTCTATGGTGACTTAAGAAGTATACCTCTTAATTCTCCACTCGACGAGTTGCACATACCCTTGAATTTTCTTCACCAAATACCTCTTTTTTGGTAGCTTTGGTTCTTGTTCTTGAAAATTGATTTGAACTTTGTTTGTGCTTCTACATGAATTCTCTTGTCTAATCCTTAGATGCTCTTAGAGGCTACAATCATCATCAAACAACATGTTCATAATTGATTGAGCATCTATTTATACAAGTTCTTTGACCTATTTTAGAATCACGCATTGCAATGTTAGCTCTAGATCCAAGGTATACAACTTGACCTTGATCCTTTAGTTTGCATGTTTTAAATCAGTTAGACTAATAAAATAATAATAATTACATTGCTTTTCCCTCACGTAATGGATTTAAAACAAATCAAGAAGCTAAATATAAAACTTCAATGATTTATCTGACGTGGAAGTAAGATCCACTTTTTGTGGGATGTAAGTGACTCTCGGTATCTTTTTGTTGGTGTGAATTGAAATTCTATCGGTGTTCCTTTTTTGAACTATTCATCGGGTTCCCTTCATCTTTCGGGTTTCACTCTTGACTGTTTCATCGGTTCGCACTGATGGTTACTCGTCGGGTTCCTTTGTCTTTTCTGTCATTGGGTAACACTAAATAGTGTTGTGTCGGGATGCTTTCTACTTAGAAATATCGGTAACCTTGGTGTCGGGTAGTGTTGTGCCCTATCTGTCAGTGTAGTATAAACCGACTGTGTTTATCATGTTTTTCCTTGCATATACTCATGGAAAAATATAATGTCTTCATTATTATCACTAGGCATGACAATTTCATTGCCTTTTCCATTTTATTTGAAATCTCTTTTCAAGAAATTCTATTCCAATCCAATTTATAGAGTGCGATTACAGTGGACTTTGCCTCTATTTGGACTAGAGTTCAAAAGATTCTTCATTCTTCTTCAAAGATTTAATCTAGAAATTTTTATTTTTTTCCAAAATCTAGAAATTATCAACACATTGTATACATCCAAACCAAGGCTATTTAAATATAGATAAAAAAAAAGGAAACCAGCTGTCTCACGCATACCTATCTTGTACACCATTAAACCATTTTCATATGCTGCTAAACAAGTTTTTAGTGACCGCTAAACCTGTCATCATTTCCTCCCCTTGGGAAACATGCAACTAATAATATTACAAGAAGTATTTCAAACCTAAATAACTTTCCTTTCAAGTGTTGATGTAGATGCATATAAATACAACTAATTTTTTTTTTTAAATACTCTCTTCTCTCTATTTTACAGTAAATATTTTCACTTCTCTTTGTTTTACATTTGTTGAGGGGGTGTTGAAGTACAGCTTTGAACTTTGTAGTAATTCCATATATGTTAATGTAGTTGAGGGTCTCACTGGACTAGCTATTTCAGTACAAGATGTCACATGTCACAAAATATTCTATAACTCTATTTTTAGACCTTATCCCATGACAAAAACCTATTTCAGTACAAGACATCCCATGACAAAAACCTCCAAGGGATAGCCATCCATTCAAAACTATGACAAGAAGTAAAAATATGATAATGTATTGTGGCATATTTTTGAGTTATATATGATATATAGTTTTGGCGTGAGTATGTCTTGTGTGTTTTATTTCATGCACATGGTTTATGAGATGATATCTATTTATGATAATTTATGGCATGATATCTATGATGCATGATGATCTATCTAGTTTATGTTATTACATTCTTTTATGTTTTCCTATGATGTATGAGATTCATAAATGTATATCTTTATGTGATGCATTTAATGACAAATGTGATCTATATTTTGTATTTTTCTATGTTTTTATATGATATTCTCATGTTGTTTATATATGAACTATCTAATAGTAATGAAAATGATGATAGGTATTATAAAAATAATATTGGAAAAGAACAACAACATTTGAGATTTAAAGCTTGGATTAGCATTGCGAGTGGATAGAGTGATAGAGAAGAGAGACATAGGTAAATTTCCTTTTGAGATTGTTTATGGTTCTCAAACTAGGTTTCCTGTAAATAATACTTTATTTGCGTACAAGTTTATTAAATAAAAAGAAATTGATATCCTTTAGCCTATGGAAGAGAAGATGGTATAATTGATAGAGTAAGATGAGATTAGAAATGAATCTCAAAAGATAATCACCAAGTTGTAGTAGTAGGCTAAACATTTATTTGATAAAAGGGAAACAAAAAGAAAATTTAAGGTGAATGATATGGTTTTAATGGGGAATGCTAGAGCACAAGAAAAAGGAAAACATGGAAAATTTGAGTCACTTGGCCCATTTGTCATCACTGATATTCATGGTATTGATTTATATTTTTACAAAATATGAATGGTGAGATTCATTAACTGCCAATATATGGAAAATTCCTTAAATTGTTCTTTTCATTAAATTGTATCTATGCACAATAGGTTTTGTATATATGTAATTAGTGATAGGGTTTGTTTGTTTTCCATTGTGTGGTGTGTTATCTTTAGGGTCTACTATCCTATAGATAACGTTGATTATTGTGTTGAAATTAATTTCCAACCATCCCCAATCAGAACCTCTATTGCGATTTTTAAATATAAAGGCATTTTAAGGTGGGTTACACTTTTAGTTTAGTCATTTCACATTAGGATTTACAAGTTTCTGAATGATCGATCTCTTTTTTTCCCTAAGGACCTATCCATTCTATTTCATTGGTGACCTTTTCCCAATTTCTTTATCGAGTTTAACTCATCTAATTATATCCCTCTGAATATTAAATTACTAGTTTCATGAGTTAAATTTTTTTTATATACCAATCATTATGTGTTTATATCTGTAATCATGATTAATTGTTTAGCCCTAAGTATCTACTAAATTTTTGTAGTCCTAATTTTTTAAGTATGTCTATTATCCTAGTAAAAACCATTGTTTAAGTCATTTCCTATAAGCACATATAGTTTATAAATCTCTAAGTGCCTGATATCACTATGGGTGAAGTTCATCATGGACATGTTAATAGCCCTACGATGTTGTAATCAAATCCCATAGGACTATGGCTCTTTGTTCATAATAAAGGAAAAGTGATAATCAAACGGTTGTAACTGCAAAAGGAATCCATCAAAAATATCTTGCAATGAACTATTATAAGTTATAACAAATGTAGATCACGTGATCATGAATAAGAAGTATTAGTATATAGTTTTCTTGCAATGTTGTAGGACGTTTCCATGTGTCATAAGATTACAGATTTGCAAGATTAAAGAATGAGCAAGTAAAAAAGTTTCAATGTTGTGAGATGCTAACACATGTCCAAATAGTGAAATCTCATAGCCCTGTAAGATGAATAATTTGAATAAATTACATGTGATATGATTAAATGAAATGTGTTAAGTGGAACATACATGAAGGAGAAGGAATTTTTAATCTCAAGGTATTTTGAGTTGTCCTTGAACTAGAAGGGTTTAGATAAATGGATTGTTTCCATGCCAATGCCATGTTGGATAGAATGACATGTCAAAGAGATGTCAAATTATTTTGAATATATCATGCAACTCCACAACAAATAGATTAATAGCTAAGATTTAAAATGAAAACATAGCATAACTAGTTAATGACATAATGTTCGTTTATGCAATTTTATTTTGAAAACATGACGTCCAAAATCAAGTTTGATGAAGAAGTTTGAAATTGTTTCTCAATTAAGGGATCTACCCTCCATGTCATGGGGAAAAAATAAAAATAGAGGTTTTTATATCATTCTCTTTTTTTAGTTAAAAGAACAATTGGTGAAGGCTAAAATATAGATATTGCTAAACATGCAACACCCACTTATACCAGAGATCATGGACAAATGAAAGAAAGTGAAGAGTCTACAAAGATGGACAAATGAATTTGATCTTATTTTTGAATTTTTTCATACTATGACATTGACTATGGGGAGAATCAAATTGATTAGTTTAATAGCATTATTTATAAGATGTTGATTTTTGAAACTATATATTCAAAGTTTATTTAAGATGAAAGAGCTATAATAGATGTCAAATGGAGAGATTTTTGTCTCCTATTTCTATTCAAACATATCATATGAGTTTAATATAAATATATTTGACAAGGATGCCTAGAGACCAATCAAGCCCACTTTACCTCTTTTTTAATTTGTCTTTTAAAGTTGTAAGTTAATTGTATTAAGAAACAAGGAACAATTAGTATTGTTTGTAGACCAAGTTGGATCATGGGTTGTGTGTTTTAGGTGTTGGGATCAATGTAGAATTGTTGGGGAAGTCTATATGTAATGTGTGTGTGTATCCATTCAAAATTTTAGAGAATGATTATATAATTCAAAAAGTAATATTCTTAGCATTCCTATCAAATATGCATGATGATTAGATTAAATGTACAATGCTTTGCAGTCAAAATCTATTTAATGGATTTACACTTGATTTTATAAAAGATACTACTAATGCTAGTATGTTTGTATTTGACGAATGACAACATTAATATCTTAATTCAGAGTATGGGACACATTTTTTTGGTATAATTATAGCCCGAATATTTTCCTCTAAAGAAAGACCATGTCTGAAAATATGAACCCAGAACAAAATAAGGAGACAATTGCTAGATTGTGGTCTAAGCTCAAAAGAAAAGTTGATCGAAAATGTTATTGTCCCTGCAAAATTTCAAGGGCTTAAAGACTCAAAGATTTCTAGTCAAAACAACTAAGAAAAATAGTAGGAAGCATGGTCACATTGAAGGGGGGCACAATTTTCATCCATTGGTAAGTATTTCAATATATTATTTTAACAATTTATATACATAAGAAATCAATTGATGATGAGATCATGGTCATGGTTAATTTAAGGTCATCATTTTGATATAGGTCAACCACCCTAGGTTACATGTTATGGACCATAACAATCCAAAGAATGTGAATTTCCAAGTGGAGGAACATGGAGGTGTGAATATCAAAGGAGAAGATAATGATCCCATGGAAGAAGATGATAGTATTGGAGTAATTGATCATGATGATGAAGATGACCCTGATTTACCTATACTTGAGAAGGCATACGAGCCCCTATACAAAGGCTCCCAAACAAATCTTCTCTTTGTTGTATTGTTGTTGGTGAACTTCAAGGTTATGAATGGTTTATCCAACGTAGAAATCTCATGTATGTTAAGGTATGTCATATATTTCATCTATTTTAGTCATAACTTCCATATAGTTAACAAAGGGTGAATCATGTACCATTAATATTCTTTATATTAACAAATTATAATTTTTTTCGTAGGTTGATAGGTGAATGTTTGTTACCACCATCAAACATTCTACCTCACTCGTAAAGAGAATTATATACCATTATGAAAGATATTGGAATGGAGTATCAAACAATACATGCATGTCCTAATGATCATATTATATATCATAAACAACATGAATTTACAACAGAATGACCTGATTGTCATATTAGTACATATCGCTCAAATCAAATAACAAAAAAGGTGTCTTGCAAGGTTCTTTGGTATATTCCCATTATTCTACGTCTGCAACGATTATTCAGGTGCACTACCTTGGCACAATTTATGGATTACCATGCACGCAGTAGAAGTTGAGATGACATTCTATGAATGTCTGCAGATGGTTATACATTTAAGGACATAGAGGAAACTTTTCCACACTTTAAAGAAGAACCTCGTAATCTCAAGCTTGCATTGGCAGTGGACGGTGTCAATCCATTTGGAGAGATGAGATCTGTTTACTTGGTGTGGCCTATTTTTATTATCAACAATAACATTCCTCATTGGATATCCATAAAGAGGGAGCACATAATGTTGGCAATGATTGTTCCAGGTATTTTTCATTTAATAGTCATCTAAATTTATTTATAAATACCACATCAAAATGGTCATAATAATTATGTAATGTTTATGTTTATTCAACTAGGTAAGTACCAAGTTAAAGATATTAATGTATATATTGAGTCCCTTATCGACGATTTGTTGGATTTATGGAATGGGGTCACTATATATGACATCTCTAGACAAATGGGACAATGAAAATTTCAATTCCATGCAACGCTTGTATGGATAATACATGATGCTTATGGGCTAATACATTTTTGTGGTATGTTATATTATTGTTAACACATATTTATTGTATGTTATAGTGCTAAGACATTTTTGTTGTATGTTTAAGTTTGTGCATGATAATTTTAATTATCAAAATTAGCAGATTTGATCTAATTATACACGATCTTGTAGGTCTTCAAACTAAGGGAAATTTTGCATGTCTATTTTGTGGTCCAAAGATGAAATCTCGTCATTCAAAAAGTTTAGGAAACAAAGTGTTCAATGAGTATAGGCACTTTCTCCACAAAAATCATAAGTATCAAATTACCGAAAAATATCTTTTTAATGGGAAATAAGAGACTACATCAATGCCACAAGAATTCCACCTTGCCTATGGAGGTTAGAATACAATAGAATAAATTATCGAGATAATGTCATTCCATCTAATGGTTTTTGTTTGAAATTTATATTGTGATATTGTGTTTTTTTTACTAATGATATAATTGATGCTTATGAAGGTCGTCAAGGCATTAATGACCAACTTTCAAAAGGACTAAAAAGTTATCCTAGATAATTTAGAAGGTTATCGTACTATGAGAACCTCCCAATTGTGTATTTTTTTGATGCTATACATATTGGAAAGAATACAATAGAGACATTATGGAAAGTATTGGATGGAAGGTATGACAAAGAAAAAAATGTCAAAATTTATAGTGACATTCAAGAATCCAACCATGCATTGAAAAATGTCAATCGATCAAATAAGAATGGAGACCAGATTGATATAAGTTCCCTTCCTTGGTTATTATCGGAGCAGCAAAGCAATGCTATAAAAGAGGTCATACAAAAAATTTGATTTCCCACAGGATTTTCTATGAACATAAACAATCTCATATCAAAGAAAAGTGAATTTGGGCCAGGGGTGAAAACACACGATTGACATACCTTTATTAAGGTAGTTCATGTTATTTTATATTCTCTATATATTTGTATACTGCATGTAGTTTTCATTGTATTATTTTCTAAAATATTGAAAAGATCATTTTATAATTATTGAGGTACATTCTACCTCTATCTCTCCCACACCACTTTGAAAATAGTGTCAAACAAGTTATATATGATCTTGGAAAATACATGAAGTTAGAAGTGTTATTTATTATATTTGTTGTATAGATAATTATATTTGTGACTTTTTTTACTTTTTCTGTAATTTATTGTATACTTTTTGTAAAGTCTCATTTATATGGTTTTGCGTGTTGAATCTCTTTTACGTGGTTGTCATCGAAAGAAATTAATAAAGAAGATATAAAATATTAGAAGATAAAATTCCTCATCTTATGTGTGAAATACAAAAGTGTCTACCTTCAAATTTTTTCAATGCACAAGAACACTACCTCATCCATATGGTTGAGGAGATTGAATTGTGTGGACCTATACAAAATAGGTCAATGTGGATGGTTGAGAAGCACTTGAAATTTTTGAAGGGTTTAGTTTGAAAAAGAGCACATCTTGAGGGTTCTATGGTGGAGGGATATATGGTATACCAGACCATAGTGTACATTAGTGAATATCTTCCTAAGTTTGCAGCAAAGATCCATGTAGATCACATTTGGGATCCCAACTCCATTTACAAATTTGAAAGGGAGTACTTGATGGGGAAAGGTAGATTGAGGAAAGTGAGAGGTAATAATAAGATTTATTGTAGTTAATTAATTCTTATAAATATTCAATTGAATTTATTTTTAACTGGTCTATTTTTTTTAAACAGTTAGTCGAGAGTGGGATACACTACATTTGTATATTGTGAACAATCTTGATTGGATGACTGTATGGATTGAAAGATGTCACCAAAATGGTCACTCATTAACATGGGAGGGTGTTGCTTCATTGGTTAAAGAAGCTCATCGTAATGGAGATTTCAATGTTACACAAATGGTAATTGATCTAGCATATGGTTTAAGAGGTAGACAGGTACGTATAAATTTATTAATCATGACTCATATGTTTAATATCAACTCACGATGCAAATAAATTTTACGTGTTTGAAAAATTGCAGGTTAAGCACCACAAAGCTATGTACTACCATGACCATAAATTTTGCATAAAAAAGTAGGACGATGCAAAGAAAAATTGTGATTATGGGATAACTGCAGTCTTCGAGGTCACTAATATTTCTTCTAGAAACAACATGCATCCTCAAGAATATCAAAACCAACACTATGGCATTTTGGATGATATACTTGAGTGTGACTTTGAATCTTTCAAATTAGTTCTATTCGTCGTCAAATGGTATAGGCTACAACTGAATCAAAATGATCCTAAAAGAACTTTTATTTAACATGATAATGGATTTACAATTATTAATACAAGGTCATTTGAGCCAGTTGGAGATGAGCTGTATGTTTTTCCAAGCCATGTGAGAAAGTGTTTTACTTAGAGGTTCCACATAAACTAGGTTGGTCATTTTTTGTTAGACATGATCCAAGAGGAAGGCCAGTAAAGTATAATGTGATGGAAGAAGAAGATATCGAAGAAGAAGAAGAAGAAGAAGATGAAGATGAAGAAGATGATGACAATGGTGATGGTGGTGGTGATGGTGGTGGTGGTGGTGGTGATGATGATGATGGTAATATTGATTTATTCATACAAATTTATTTGACTTATATGTCTTCATAACTAATTTATTATGTATAAAACTCTAATTCCATGGTACAATTAATTCATTATGTTCAATTCTAATGATTACAACATATGTGATTTATGATATACTTGTTTTAACTATTACTCATATATTTAATGTATTTATTGTTTAACAAATTACCAATGTATTGTTTATGATGCTCAATTTTTGGTGTTGATTACACGTATATATTTTGTGTGATTTTCACCCTTTTTGGAAACAGGCAATTGAATACAGACATCATCACCCCTTTTCTTGACAATCGTGCATAGCACACATAAAGTAAAGGTAAGAAATTAAAAAATATACAATTATTATGATGAATGCATATTGTTCATGTTGTCTTCTATGTAATTTGTAGCATATGTATCATGTAATGTTTAGCTAACTTAAGACAAATGATTCACATATGCAGGAAATTTAACCCCTTTTATGAGGATCATACATAGTGACATGGATTAGCAGGTATAAGTCGATACAAACTATAGAAATAGTTTATTATTTTCTTTATTTTTCTTTACGCCCATCTACATTGAGTGGTTTAATAATAAGGTATTAACTTGCTCATGATTTAACAGTACTACCCTCAACATAAATTTTAGAGCTGACTTCATCAACATTACCCTCATTTAGAAAAATATCTCATTCCTTACCAATTATATCTCTCATTTGATGGACTACATGAACCACCTAATAGGTACTTGTCAGATTTGTCTTCCTCGAGTGATGGAAATGCAGGAATAAAAGACAAAAGTGAGACATGTAGTAGGCCTAAAATAGGGAGATGAACTAGAGGTCAAAATATTAGAAGAAAATTCAATAAACCCATGCAATGTTTCCTTCCTGAAGGGGGGTCATGTTCTTATGATGATGATACCAAAGGTGACATCAAGGTTCCTTTGAGGTACACACATCTTCAGAAAGAATGGGTACCCAAGGAACTACCTCCAATTAACATTGATTTTTTTGTTAACAAGAGGATATATCGTATAGCTTCATCGTCATTACATGGTGTGGGGATATTTTCCATGGATGGCATAAAGGTATGTTACAAAAAAAATTTTGAATTGGTGGAGTTTGTTGGACCTTGATACAATTACAATAATTGGATGTAGATTGTTTGATATAAAAAAAGTATGCGTAGGTATGCACTATCAGCAAATTATGTACAGTGGAAAGAAAATGATCAAAGTAAAAGATTTTCTATGTACATTGACAGAAGGCCAAAAGAAATAGGGAATATTGTGGGTTTTATAAATAGTATGCGGCCTAGGTCAACTAATAAGAAACCCAATTTCATATTCGAGGCGCGTGAGGGAAATCATGTTTTTGTATGTGCAATAAAATCAATAAGTGCAGGGGAAGAGATGCTAATATATTACCATTTGAATCACATAGATACGAAAAAAGTTACTATAAGTACTATATACTAGTTAAACTAACCTCCAATTAATGACTCCAATATACCATTTTATTAATAAGTTTTTTTTCTAAGTCTATTGCTTTCATTTCATTGGAGTTTTTATATTTAATCTTTGCCATAGGATGGCATGGATCCACCACATGATAGAGGCGGGGATGTTCCTCCCACCCCTTATTCGGCAAAGGTAAACCTTAGTATAATTATACAAATTAGATAGAATAAAATTGTTATTATAATTTTATTTTCTTTAGGGTTTTGGAGTTATTATGATAGTTTTATTGATATTCCTATCACAAATTGATGTTCAGGGAAAGGGAAAAGTGCCTATAACAACTGAGGCAATAGTTTCAGATTTGGAGGTGACAGTATTATGCGATGATGACATCACATATACCTATGATCCCATAAAGATGGTCAGAAAGACCCTAAAAATATCAATACATAACTTCTTAGACTCCTCCTCCATCTAGATCCAAACGAGGAGATGTGAGTGAAGAGAGATGAATTGATACGGAGAGCACATTTTTTGGAAGTAAGTAGTAATGAATCTTTAGTTATAACAAAAGTTCAATAAAGGTTTATATTTTATACTATTTTATGTCATGAACTAAAATATGTATGTGTTCTTCTTACAGGAATTTTTTAGTATTCAACCACCTTCTCATGGACATCATGAGGTTGGTACTAGCGCATGTCCCTCAGGTAAAATAATCCTTAAGTTAACAAGTTACAAGGAATTTTTTCTTTGGAACATTCACAAACTTCATTGGACTTACTGATTAGAAATCTACATTTTTCATTGGAGTTACTGATACCTTTGATGAGGTTTTTGTGCCAGTAGTTTTGTTCAAACCCACATATATTGACTCCTCACTTCAACTTTAGAATTTATGTTTTATTTTCCTTGAAACATAAACTACCCTTAAATAGGTATAAATTGTCTTCAACATTATTGTTTACATTATAATTGTCCCACACTGATTCAGAGGGTTGGGTAATTGTGAGATCAACTCCCTAATGGCTCATGATTTTTAAACTTTCTTTTACTTTAAATCTTTACATCTTTTCCTTCCTATAATCCTCTAAGGAGTCCAACCCAACCCAAGGGATTCACTCAAACTTGGAACCCTCTTAAGGAATTAGACTCAAATTAAGGCTTTATAGAAAGGTTCTGGCTTAAGGTAACCCACAAGACATACCTTTGAAAAAGCATTCCTAGTTTTCAACTCTACCCTTCATTTCCAATCATTCCCGAACTCTGACTTCTTACCACTTCGTAACCTACCATCCCACACATCATGAGATTAATCTTCTCTACAAGGTATACTATCCTTTGATCATTCACCAAACTCCAATTGTTCACCCTAATGGATTATAGAGTCTTCAACCTACCCTATCCAACTTGCATCCTTCCTCCACACACTCTCCCTTTCAAAATATTCAAGGGCTCTGACTTGGATCCACTCACCTAGATCCTACAATCAAATGCAAGGATTCATCCCCACTAAACTTTCATGCTTCAACATTCTTTACTTTACTATGACTGTCCACAAAAACTCACACTAGACTTCCTGGTTGAGACTTCCACTAGCTCTTTAGGTTCCCCTATACCCAAACACATATGTAACCCTCAATCCTTCATGAAAGAAACTATACAACTGACCCCCTTGGTCTATACTGCAAATATAATTGACTGTCCTAAAGACAGTGATTCTGCAACTTATAATTCCATGATTGGGACAGTCATCATATCGCATTACTCCTAAACAATATGGATTTGAATTATCATCCACAAGAAACTCTAACATAATTCTAAACTCTTCTATACTCTTCTCATACCCATTCCAATCTACTAATCCATTACACTTAGACTCTTACACAAAACAAATCAACTTACCATAATGTTATCATTCTGGGACAGTCATACCAAACCTTGCAAATTTGATTGTTGCACCTTCAAGATGGGATCCTCTACCCCCACAAGAATCTTACTTGTGGTAGAAACACATATCCACATCCCCCTCAAGCCTCCATGTCCCAAAATCACTTTAAGTATGGACAAAGCACTCAAGCTTCTGACTGTGATAATCAACCCTCCTTCCTCTATGTGACAAACCAGACACTCTTTTGACTCCATGGAATGTGCACTCAATGCATGATTCTCTGAAAACCAAAAGGGGTAGTCAACAAGGTTTCCTCCATCATTATCCCTCATGAAGATTCCTTATTAAAATTGCAACATTAAAGAAATTATAGAACTACTATCTCAAGTTACCCTAGAAGAGGGTTTTGACTATTTTTAATGAAATACAGAGTTATCTCTCTATACAACTCCAAATGGATCAATTACACCAATAAATGAAATCTATTCCATGCCTATAAATCCTCCAATTGATGATATTTTTGAAAAAATACCTTAAGGTGGAATACAAGTTAAGGAAAGTGACTGTATTTTTGAAAAATCACAAAATTGCAGAATTAAAACATGATTGTATTGCTTCAAAATTTGTATATGCTTGTCTTTTCGACCAACCCATGCATTCTCATGTTTTTACAATGTAAATAGGTCTCTTAAAGAACCAAATTCGACCAACCAACTCTTAGAACTAATTCCAAACTCCCTTGAAACCAAGTTTACTCAATTTTCAAGAATATGAAATGTTGTCAAGTTGACAACAAGTTAAAATATTTCTATGATAAAATATCCTCCTCTAAATTAATATTTTAACTTGGAAAGTGAATTCCAATCCAATTTGATTTTTACATCGTAGTTAACATCCATAAAACATAAGTCATGTCTGAATTCATATGCATGCATGTCCCTTACTTGTTGAAAGTTGCTTCTAGTCTTAAAACTTCCAATTCCCTTTGAAGAGAATTAATGGATCCTCTTGAATGCATGATTTGAAGGTTGCAAATTTGATTACCTTAAACACCTGATGAAATTGTAAACAATTATGAGTTTATGATTTTGGCTCTACAATAAGTTCATATTTTCAAACTTAGAATTAAGGAAACCTTTGATATCCACCTTCTCTTGTTTAACCCCAGCATGAGTAATTCGATTAAGCATGAATTTGAGTTCTAATTTCACTCCACTCACTCTTCTTTTCTTTCTATTGTTTGATGTTCAAAGTGCGTTGAGTTTGAAATGAGGTTCATCCCCCTTATATAGGTGTTTCACTAAAGAGACACATCCATCTAGGACAAACTGACTTGGTTTTTTGGTTTTAAATTCAAACATGCTAAAATTGAAGTGGCATAAATTCACCTTCCTTTGGGCGAGATTTGCTTGGTGGGTTTAAGGGTGAGATTAAGTGCTCCTTGAGAAAATATCAAGGCAGAGATTTGCTAGTAGTTGGGAAAATATTGTGGGCTTGAGGTCTTCCTTGGGAAAGGTTGTATGCACCCTAAAATGGTCGCCTAGACTTTGGGCCCCATTTATCATTTTATCAAATTTCCTGAATCAATGCTTTGGAACATTTTCAATTCAAATCAATTTTCTTGATCAAATTGTAATTAATTCA
>MU223154.1:2873728-2930067 GCA_018584345.1 Thuja plicata
CACAAAGGTCAGTGGAAATCCATGTCTACTTGGGCTTCACATTCATATAAAGTATAAATTGAGGCTATCTTGGGAAACATATCATGTATTTGTATAAATTGCAGCTTTCTTGGGTAAGACCGCAAAACTTAGGTGCAAATTGTCATGTCTTAGTGCTCATGTACTTAAAAACTTGGAGAAATATCCTAGTCTTTGGGTTCATCAAACAAGTGCTAGAGCAAAATTTGTTGTGTTTTGGCAAGTTCATTAATCATGCCCTTCTTAGACTCTACACCAAGCCTTTGTGAAAAATGATCTCTCCTTGGGGCTTCTTGAAATTTGGCAGAAATATGGATGGTCTTGGGATTGAGCATCAATTTTAGAAATAGAGGTCCCCTTGGGCTCCAAACTGATCAAATTTTGACCCTTGTTTGGGCTCCACTTGAATACAAGGTGTGATTTAGCTTACCTTTGGTCTCCTCATCCATGCAAGTCAGAAATATTTAGCTTACCTTTGTGCTCCTCATCCATGCTCCTCCTCAATATAGTCTTCTAGAGACATGTCATGATGTAACCCACCTTTATCCAATCTTGTTTAATTATTTTCTCATGTAGATTCACTAAAGTGAATTCATTATTATCTCGGTGTTCAACTTTACATGGAAATGTTGGTGACATTGAAATTTAATTTGTTATAGGAGTTTGAATGAATTTATTTTTATTACTCAACAATTGATTATTTTTTCTTGAGTGCCACTATATTGTGCTGATGAATTCATTTTATTATCAAGAGTGTATTAATTTTCTAATGGTTTTCATATTCTACCCAAGTGAGATGTTCTTCCCATGGCCTGACAGGTTTGTTAGCTCTGATACCATTATTGTCCCCTTTTTGGGCTAACTCAAAAAGATAGGCTGATTACCAAATTCTAACTTCTTACTTCATCAAATGATGCAATTAAAAACAAGTAAACGATGTTCACAAATTATCAGTTTCTATTTCTGATATAGGTGTAAAAATATATGCAAGATTGATATTAAATTGTTAGCAACATCTGATAATCCAATTGGGAAATATGCTATGAATGATATTGTTTCCATTTATAGTGATTAAAAAATGATGCTATGTATGATATATGATATGTTTATGAAATTGATATATATTTCTTTCAGCAATGGATTTCTTTGTTTGATATGTTGATTTGATTATGTAATGTATAGATATCGCTAACAACAATATGTTATTTCATATTTATATTTATATTTATATACCTGCAACTCAATAATGGATGTTATTTCTAATTTACAACTCTAAAATCTGCAATCCCTCATAGTGTCATCTCTGATATGCAATTTGATTACTTGTAATTGATAATGCCAGAAGGAAGTTTTCTCTTATAGACCAGATCCAAACTGGATTAAAGAAAAAAAAATATTCCAATGATGTTGTTGAATGATTATGACTGCCTTTTTATACACTATGTTCGGAATGATGAGAGAAACACAACTCCAAATGCTGCAAAACCTCATGCATGTCTTTGCTAACAATGTATTGTTTAGGTCATGAAGTGAAGATGTCTCTTCCTATGAGGACCAACAATTTGATGTCATTGTTGACTACAATGTCAGAAACAAGAAGCAGGCAAACATCCACATTTGTACCATGTACAACTGGTAGATCCTTGTTTTGCTATATCCGGTTATGTGTGATTATGATTTTATTTTTACTTTAATCTTGGGTGCATTTAATAGTGGATTAATGTTTTGCAGTAGAAGATACACCTCCTCACGATACAAAGACCAGTATTGGTGATAATTCACCATCGTTTCCTGGATCTACCCGTGTTGCTAGTACGAGAAAATTGCAGACGTCATTTTTGTTGACTGATGAAGATATTATTCCTTTAAAATTACCTAAGCTTCTAGGTACTTTAAAATTATTATTATTTATATTCTAATTTTAAGTTACTTATTCATAACTTATTTTGGATTGATGATCCCATGATGATTTTACATGGAATGATGTTTTTAATGAAAAGTTTAATGAGATGACATATCGATATTCAGGCCCACCATACGTACAAGGGGGAACATCATATGTGAACTAACCCTATCGCACTGCTTTTATTTCATATCATTGCTAGTATATTTTTCCTTTCATCCATTTCTTGTACTATATTCAAGGTACACAACTTCACTTTTTTTTTATCTAACAATTTTGTTTTTTCTTAAAAGGTGGAATTTACAAGAGAAAAAATTAAAAGATCAGCTCATAAAATATTTAGAGGAGCTCTTTGGAACACACATTTTTGACAACACCAAATTTATTCAGAGAGCTTGCAAACATCTAAAGACTGTGAGGGACACATACAGAAGGAATCTAGTGAGCAACCCAAAGTACGAGCATCTTCCCATGATTCCAGAGAAGCAGTGGAAGGAATTCATTTTGGATGCAACTTGGAGAAAGAGCAAAGTCAAAGAGGAATTACGCCACTAAACGATAATAGAAGGTATGCGATAGTACTAAGTAGAATGTAATTATGCACTAATTAGTGATCTTTATATTTATATAATCTAACATATTTCAAAATTTTCATAGACTACAGGACACATCAAAGGCTACAAAGGCCAGACTAGAAAAGCATGGCCAACACAAACTTGGCTCTGGTGGTTATCTGAAACTTCAAGCATGAATTGTAAGTAGCAGTAAATAAAATTTTGACTTAAATTTTTTATCAATTACAAACAATTTTTTTTAATCAAACAATACCTGTAGAATTGACGATATTAAGCCAAAAATGTAGGGCTCAAAATTTAACGTAGCACCCATAGAAGAAGACAAAAAGATTGCCTTCAAGCAAGGCTATAAAGTCATGGCTGAACACCTACACCAAGCTTCCTGTGGCCAAACCCAACATTTGGCTGCATCGATTCACACATAGGTAAATAGGCCAAATGAAAAATATTTCAAATTAAATACTTGAGAAATAATGTTTTTGGTGTTAATTTCGAACATAAATTGACTATTTTTGTTTTAAAAAGAAAACAATGATAACAATGTGCATGACATTGCAATACAACATTCTAATCCTAGCATAGAACCTGCACATGACGAAGACCCTGATTTGCATCGCAGTGATGGAGGTATTCATTTTCTATTGAAAATTAATTATGTAATTATTAATATAATTTAACATCTTAAATTGAAATTGGTGTAACTTTTTTTGTGTATATTTTAGAGCATGCAGAACATCATGGTGAGCGAGTGGAGGATGATTTGAGTGTTCACCATGTTGACTTTGGGGCTAAACAAAATTTTATTGAAGATGATGTGGCACTATCAGGTAAAGAAAATCTATGTTATGTTATTGTTTTTTTGATTGGTCGTTATGTTGCTTTAATTAATGAAATACTTGTAACACTACTATAAAATGTTGTGAATTTAACCCATTTAGTTGTTATTGCAGTAGACTCCCCTTTGGCACACTAGCCTCCTCATCCTACACACAGTAGGAGACATTTATTGAGATCACAAGAAGAAGAGGAGGGAAATGACAAAGATATTGATGCTCTTCTTAGCTGTTACCTTCAAAAATCAAAGAAAAAAACAAAAAGAAATGATTGTAATAAACCTTTTTGATAATGAAAGAACGTTTTCTTAATGAATGTAATTTTGTGCTAGTAAATGTTGATGAATGATGTGTTAATGAATTATTGATATATGTACAATTGTCAATGAATTTTATGTGTTGTTGAATGTTATGTGATTATAATGATTGAATGTTATATTTCATAAATGGATGAATGAATGAATGAATGTTAGATGTTAATGGGGAATTTAGAGTGATGTCAGGGGGGTGGGGTCAAATGAGCTTCCACCTTCACGTGGTTGGCCTTGTTAAGTAGATAATATTAAACTATTCTCGAAACCAAGTGAACCTCAAACTAAACCAATGTAGATTCAATAGTCAAACACACCTACTAGTCTTATTCAACATGGATCAGTACCTGTTCCAAGGTACACACACTTCACTAGATCAAACCTGGCTGCAACCTTATTAAACTGATTGTACCCATATTGGGTCATTTACATTGGTTAAGGATGTTTTCAAATTGACAACATAGCTATCAACTCGATAAATATTTGCTAATTCCTTCAAATGATCCCAAAACCCTTACATTTAGCAATTATAGGCCTTATTAACCAACTTGGGCTACATGAGACACAAGGATACAAAACTAAAGTGAAATGGCTCTATTGGCCATGAGAACATTTCAAAATGACCTTATTGGTATTATTACAAACAAAAGTGACCTTAATGGTCCTTATTCATCCTCAAACCTCTTTAGGCCCATAAGTGACCCCTAGTGATTCCATCCTTGTTTGATGCTCCTGAATCAAATTCTTGCATCTACTACCTACATACACCAAATGTAGATCACATCCACTACATTTGGTCTTTTCATCTTCCCAAACAACATTTAACAACATTATGGAATTTTATCTTTCACATTGTGTTTACTATCAATATGCAACTTTATGACTGTCCCTATCCTATTCAAGGCTTTCCTAAACCACATTTAGGGATGGTGTAGATCCACCTTCTTTGTTTGGTTCCATGGTGTCCCTAGATGTCTTAATAGGTGTTCCTGCACCAAAATTAAGGACAATGATTATCTACGTGCACATTGTAAGCGATTAAAGCCTTGAAGACTTCAAATCAAAACAACTAGGAAACACCAAGTTTTCTAATGTGTCTTAGTTATTTTGATTAGAAGTATTCGAGTTTGTAAGATGTGATAGTTCAAGGAGGGGAAATGATT
This sequence comes from Thuja plicata, assembly GCA_018584345.1. Classification (NCBI taxonomy): domain Eukaryota; kingdom Viridiplantae; phylum Streptophyta; class Pinopsida; order Cupressales; family Cupressaceae; genus Thuja; species Thuja plicata. The sequence continues at coordinate 2,878,532 of MU223154.1, forward strand.
ATCTATATCAAAGGCATGCCTAATATTATCAGGCATGCCTTTGATATAGAGATGATTGAATTTGAAGATAAAGACATACTCAAATTCTCTTATTTTTGATGATGTTGAAGATGATGTTGGAGAACGTAGTCGTGAAGAAATAAAGGCAAGTAAAAAGAAAAGGTTCTCATCCTTGATATAGTTTACTATCCTCATTTGTAGATTTCTATATTGTATTCGTTCTGTCCATTATGAATGACGTCAAATCTTTTTTTTTCTTTGACATCAAACATGTGTTCCTTTTCTCTGAAAGATATTCTACCAGTGTGCATTTGGTGGTCAAAGTCTATATTTTAGAAAAGGTTTGTTTGGATTTTTGTTCAGCATGTTTAATTGTAGATAACCTACAAGGTTTTGCTTATTGCCTTAATTATTCATTTATGGAAGCTTTGCATGCATTTCTATTTTATATTAATTATATTATATGAAATGGATCTTGATATACGTGGATAAGCATATCAATGTGCCTCTCCTGCAGACCGAATTGGCATTGCTTTACTACACACACTTTATGGGCAGGCAATGAAACATAACACTCCATTCTTTGTAGAATACTTTGCACTAGATCTTATTGTTAGAATAAATGAGAGGGGAGTGAATCAGTTAGACTTCATTTCCTCACAATTATCCTACAGTCTTAAATTCTTCCAGATGTATATCAAAATAAATTCAAACATATACTTCAACTTGGTGAAATGTATTTTGTATCTCAAACTTTAGTAAATAGTATTTACCGAATGTCAGTAAATTAATACTGTGATTACCGATCTAGGTCAATAAAATAAAGTGTAAAGTAAAATAACAATCCAAAATCATTCATACACATTGACACAGATTTTTAACATGGAAACCCTGCTAAGGGAAAAACCACCTAGGACCGGTAACCCAAAATATTTTCACTCTTCTGAAGTGAGCTCGGTGAAGAGCCAACCCTGTTAAAGGTTATAATACACACTGTTAAATGTGACCTGGTTAGAGGATTTTAAAACTAACAATTCTCTCTTGACCATGCATTCACTATGGGGTCAACAAGAAAACACTCAACATTATCTGAATGTTATAATAAAGACTTTCATTGTCCTACTCGGTTAAGAGATTTCTCTGTAACAATGATTAAGTTGATATAGTAATAATCTGATTCAAATACAACTATGTTTTTTAGATTTTTATATCTATGATAAGTACATAAGACCTCTAATCAATTTGTTCACTTCAATTCATTTGATTCACCATACTATGTTCTTCTCGGTAATGCTCTTTCCTCTATTTTCTCTGTAATGTCTACCAAAAAATGCTTAATTCTGTCTTTAACTAGTTTGATCAGTCATGCATAAACTTCGCATGTGCACTTCAGCATCTATGCTCACATGTATTTTCATAATGAATCTCTTGTCTCTTATATAGACATCATGTCTCGTTTAATTTTCATCCTTCAGATTTTGCTGCTTAATCTCCATCGTTAATTTTCCTGCTTGATCCTTCCTCAGAAGTTGTGTTAAAAACATGTTTCAATCTTTGTCATCTGATCTTCATTGAATTTTCATAACCGTTTGATCAAAATAACAAACTTTATCTTTTACCTCAAAATCATCAATTTCCAGCTCAGCATTATAGTCGGTCTCAATTTGAATTAATTTCTCAGTCAATACCTTGTTATGTCGGTGATCCCTAGCTTGATTATCATTGTGCTCGGTATATAATGTGTTTTACTCGGTGTCCACTATCTCTCAGTGTATACATAACTCATCATTTTCTGACCACATAAACTTTGTTTGTTTCAGTTCTTCAATACATAATAATTTTTTTCCACCATAATAATACTCAAATAATTTGACATCAATGACAATACATTAACTGATAATGCTTATCATCACATCTGCAACTCGGTTGAATATCAACAAATGACTTCAAACATACAATCAGTTGTAGTTCATCAATCTCTCCTTTGTCATTGATGGAAACACAATATGAAATATGCAATATAAAAATATGTCATACAAAAAATACCAAAATTTTGTTCTACAACTACAAAAATTCTATATATCTCCTTAGCTTGAATATATAAATTGTTTCAGTATTAAAAAAATCACCATGCAAAATCTCCCTGCTGTTTTGACTTTTTTGTTCTTGAATCTCTCTGTAAATTAGATATGTATATGTCTCTCCCTTTCTCTTTTCTCCCTTGGATGGATAGATATTTCTCCTTTTATATTTCATGAATTTCTCTCCCTTTGACAACAATTCCAAAATAAAATATATATACAACTCTTCAATAGCCAAATAAAATATCTATGTTGTTCGGTGTAGTAGGTACCTTTCAGTGTACGGATATCTTTGTGTCAGTCCAGTTTAACTTTTGCATCAACATGTCTGATTGTTCAGATTTTATGTAGGTTGATGCAACCTCCTAATCATCTTAGTTATTAATAGACAAGGGATGAACCCCTAGTCTACCTCTCAATTACTCAAATGTATCCTTCGGTAAGGGTTTTGTGAATATGTCTGCAAGTTGTTCTTTTGATTGTACATATTCTAGTATTACTTTTTTATCTTGTACTTGTTTCCTCAAGTAGTGATATTGATGGATATGTGCTTCGTCTTTGCATGCATCACAAGATTCTTTGAAATATTTATAGCACTTGTATTATCACAATAAATTATCAATGGGTTAGTGATCTCTTCATTCACTCCTTTCAACGGTTGTTTTATCCATGCTATGTTCAAACAATTAGCAACAGTAATAATAGATTTTGCTTCTATAGTTGACTAAGATATTCATCCTTGCTTCTTTCTTATCCAATTAACTAATCTTTCTCCAATAAAGAAGGCTACACCAGTAGTGCTCTTTCTATCATCAATGTTCCTAGCCTAATTAGTGTTAGTATAAACTTTCAATTCAGACTTTCCTTCTCTTTTATACCAAAGTCCATAATCCTTAGTATTCTTCAAATATCTAAAAAAAAAAATTACAACAGTAATATGTGATTCTTTGGGATTAGCAGGAAATATTGCAACTATTCCAATTGTGTGTGCTATGTCAGGTCTTGTGTGTACAACAAACATCAATTTACCAATCGTATATCTATACAAAGTCTGATTTACCTCAGGTGTCTTTTCTTCTTTTGTCAATTTTCATCTTGTCACCATAGGTGTTCTGACTAGTTTTGATTCTTCCATTTTGAATGTCTTTAGCACTTCCTTGATGTATTTTTCTTGAGTAATACAGATACCCGTATTATTTTGTAAAATTTGCAATTCAAGAAAAACTTTGATCTCACTAAACATTGACATTTCAAATTCTTTCCTCATTTCATCAGCAAATGAAGTGCATAGGTTATCATTACCTCCAAATATAATATCATCAACAAATATTTCAGAAATAAGGGTCTTATCATCATTTCCTTATTTTAAATACAAATTGTTTTTTTCACTTGTTCTAATAAATCCAATACTTATAAGATAAGAATGTAATCTTTCATACCATGCTCTCGATGCTTATTTCAGTCCATACAAAGCTTTGTGTAACTTACATACCATGTTTGTATGTTCAGGATCAACAAATCCTTTAGATTGTTCAATGTATACCACTTCTTTCAGTATTCCATTCAAAAATACTAACTTAACATCTATCTGATATACTTTGAATCCTTTATATGCAGCGTATGCAAGTAATATTCTTACTCTTTTAAGTCTAGCAATGGGTGCAAAGTTTCTCCATAGTCAATTCCTTCTTCTTGTGCATACCCTTTGCAAACTAGTCTAGCTTTTTTTCTGGTTACATCCCCATTTTCATTCAATTTGTTTCTGAATATCCATTTGGTGTCAATGACATTTTTATCACGCGGTCTCGGTACTAATGTCCATGTCTTATTTTTCTGTATCTTCTCAATTTCCTCATTCATAGAATTAATCCATTCTTCATTTTCTAATGCATCTCTAACATTCTTAGGCTCAAATTCACAAATTAAATAAGTGTTATACTTAACTTACTTCTTGTCATCATTCCTGCTCTTTTATCTCTAATAATTTGATTATGTGGATGATGTCTTCTTACATATCTAGCAATTTTAGGTTTAGATCTTTCTTCTTCATTGTCTTCCCATGTAGGTTCATTGTATTTTTGTTCATGATCTTCAGTTTTGATATTTTCCTAATGCTCGGTCTGTGCTACCTGTTTCCCGATGACATTACCCTATTTCATGGTAACTTTAGGCATCTGCGTTGCTATAGTATCAGGTTCTTCCATGTAGACAAATCTACTATAATCTTTTGGTTCTTTCATGTTGTCCTCTTCATTTTGCTCAACAAATTCATCACCTTTTACATTTTCACTTTCAATTATTTTGTTAAATGTATTGTTCAAACATTTGTAAGCTTCACTCTTGGTAGAATATCCAAGAAATATTCCTTCATCACTCTTTGAATCAAATTTACCATTTTTATCATCTTTCATAATATAACACCCACTACCAAATGTTCTAAAATAGCTCACATTAGGTGTATAACCATACCATAGCTCATAAGGTGTTTTATTTAAATATTTCTTCAGTTGTACTCGGTTCAATGTGTAAACAACTATGCTTATTTATTTTCTCTAATATTTTTGTGCAACATTCTTCTCAATCATCAGTGTTCTAGCACAATCAATAATTGATTTATTTCTTCTTTCAGCAATTCCATTCTGTTTTGGTGTCCTCGGTGCAAAAACTTGTCTTTTGATTCCATACTCATTAATAAAGTTAGTGAACTCGTCAAATATAAATTCACCTCCTCTGTCAAATCTCAAACACTTCATATCTCTTCCATTTTCTTTTTCCACTTTAGCTTTATACCACTTAAACATCTTAAATGCTTTATATTTTTCTATTAGGAACATGACAGTCATCATTCTAGAGTAGTCATCAAAAAATAAAATAAATTATTTTTCCCCATAATAGATCTAAGTTCTCATTGGTCCACATAGGTCTCTATGAACTAACTCCAAAATATCATTAGATGAAAAATTCTTGCTCTTGAAACTAGATTTTGGCATCTTACCCATTTGAGAATTTTTGCACATTACATGTTCTGGTTTAGATAAGCTCGGTAAGCCTCTAACTTTTTTGTTTCTACTAATCTTAACCATGTTGTCAAAATTTACATGACAAATTCTTTTATGCCATAACCATATATCTTCATTCTTTTCCAATAAGCAAGTAGTTTCAGTAGTGTCAAGGTAGACTAGGTTACCTTTATATTGTTCACCAGTGCCGATCAATTTTCCTTTTCCATCATAGATTCTAGCTTTTCTATTTTCAAATGCAACTCGGTGACTTGTGTTATTCAACTGTGAAACGCTCAACAGATTGTAATTAAATCCTTTTACCCAATATGAATTTTCACATTTGATTTTATTGTTCAACATAATAGTACCTTTTCCTTTTACTTGACAAGGTGTATCATTTCCCATTCTTACAGATCCACCATCATAATGTTCAAGAAATTCAAATTATCCTTTATCTCCAGTCATGTGATGTGTACAACCATTATCAATAACCCAAATATATTTTTTACTAACTTTATAAATAAGTGTTCTTTCTACATACCTTTCCTCTTCATCTAAATCATCCTTCAAGGCTACAAACACTGTCTCAATATCTTCATCACTGTCACATCCACTGTCATTATCTTTGTGTTCAACAATATAAAAATCTTTCTTACCTTTATCCTTGTAATCTTGATTATCTCTTCTATCATACTGTTGGTTGCTTATGTAGTCTCGGTCATCCTTTCTATCATTAGATCTATCATTTCTTTCATCATTATTTCTGTTAGAGAATATTGCAGAAAAAGGTCAATCTCTTTACAGTTAAAACATATCAAAGGTAGTTTCCTTTTATATCTTCCTTTACCTTTGTGAAATCTTCTAACCATTAAGGCTTCAAGCTCATCAAGTTCCTTGTCATCACTGTCACTGTCACTGTTATTTCAGATCATGTGTTTGCTACTAGATTTAATAATTTTCAAAGTAGACATAACTGTGGATTCCATAGATGGCATAATACTATTATCAAAACTATTCAGATCAAAATAAATCAATCTTCCAACAATACTATCAATAGTAATGTTATTTATAGGTGTTGCTCTCATTTCATGTATTGCAGAGACTCTTATAGAATAAATAGGCAATAAAGTTCTAAGAATCTTACTCACAATAGTGTCTTCATCAATGGTTCCACAAGATCCTCGAATAGAATTCACAACTTCCTTAAGTTGGGTATTGTACTATTTTATGTTCTCTCCTTCCTTTATTCTCATATCATCAAACTTTCCTCGAATAATTTCAGCTTTAGATCTTAGTACATTTGCATCTCCTTAATAAATTAGTGAAAGATGATCCCACATCTGCTTGGCAGTTGTACATGTCTTGATGTCCTCAAATTTTGCATCATTAAGTGAAGAAGCAATCTCCACCATTATAAGGTATGTTCATTTTTTTTCTTTCATCTGATTAACGGTCAAAGTTCCAGAAGGTAGAATGAATGCATTATCTAGATAATCTGCAATGGTTTCTCCAATTATTGATAGGTATAGTCTCATTCTTCTTTTCCATGTTGAGAATTTATCCTTGTTCATCTTCGGTGTGTCTCTCTTATACATTTTGTGATCTTTAGCTTAAGTCCTTCAAAACTTTCTTCTAAGCACTGTATGCTATGGTACCAATTGTTAGAATAACTGAGAGGGGGGTGAATCAGTTAGACTAAGTTTCCTCGCAATTATCCCACAGTCCCAAATTCCTCCAGATGTATATCAAAAAAAATTCAAACATATACTTCAACTTGGTCAAATGTATTATGTATCTCAAACTTTAGTCAATAGTATTTACCGAATGTCAGTAAATTAATACTGTGATTACCAATCTAGATCAATAAAATAAAGTATAAATTAAAAAAACAATCCACAATCATTCATGCACATTAACACAGATTTTTAACATGGAAACCTTGCTAAGGTAAAATAACCACCTGGGACCGGTAACCCAAAATATTTTCACTCTTCTGAAGTGAGCTCAGTGAAGAGCCAACCCCGTAAAAGGTTACAATGCACATTGTTAAATGTGACCTGGTTAGAGGATTTAAAACTAACAGTTATCTCTTGACCATGCATTAACTATGAGGTCAACAAGAAAACACTCAACATTCTCTGAATGTTATAATAAAGACTTTCACTTTCCTACTCGGCTAAGAGATTTATCAATAAAAATTGTTAAATTGATACAGTAATGATCTGATTCAAATACAACTCTATTTTTGCAGATTTTTAGATCTATGCTAAGTACATAACACCTCTGATCAATTTGTTCACTTCAGTTCATTTGATTCACCATACTTTGTTCTGCTCGGTAATGTTCTTTCCTCTGTTTGCTCGGTAATGTCTGTAGAAAAATGCTCAGTTTTGTCTTTAACCAGTTTGATCAGTCATGCATAAAATTTGCATGTGCACTTCAGCATCTGTGATCACATGTATTTTCATAATGAATCTCTTGTCTCTTATATAAACATCATGTCTCATTTAATTTTCATCGTACAAATTTTTTCCGCTTAATCTCTATTGTTAATTTTCCCGCTTGTTCCTTCCTCGGCAGTTGTGTTAAAAACACATTTCAATATTTGTCGTCCGATCTTCATTGAACTTTCATAACCATTTGATCACAATAACAAACTATATCTTTTACTTTGAAATCATCAATTGCCAACTCAACATTCTATTCGGCCTCAATTTGAATTAATTTCTCGGTCAATACCTTATTGTGTTGGTGATCCCTAGCTCGGTTATCATTGTTCTCGGTATACACTATGTTTTACTCGGTGTCCACTATCTCTCAGTGTATACAAAACTCATCATTTTTTGACCACATAAACTTTGTTTGTCTCAATTCTTCAATACATAATAAATGTTTTACATCATAATAATACTCAAATAAGTTGACATAAATGACAATACATTAATTGATAATGTTTATCATCACATCTGCAACTCGGTTGAATATCAACAAATGACTTCAAACATACAATTAGTTGTAGTTCATCAATCTCTCCCTTTGGCATTGATGGCAATACAATAGGAAATATGCAATATAAAAATATGCCATACAACAAATACCAAACTTTTTTCCTATAACTACAACAATTTTGTATCTCTCCTTAGCTTGAATATATAAATTGTTTCAATATTAAAAAACCTTCCATGTAGACTCTCCCTGCAGTTTTGACTTTTCTGTTCTTGAATCTCTCTATAAATTAGATATGCATATGTCTCTCCCTTTCTCTTTTCTCCCTTGGATGGATAGATATTTCTCCTTTTATATTTCATGAATTTCTCTCCCTTTGACAATAATGCCAAAATAAAAAATATATATATAGCTCTTTAGTAGCCAAATAAAATATCTTTGGTGTTCGGTGCAGTAGGTACCTTTCAGTGTACTGATATCTCTATATTAGTCCAATTCAGCTTTTGTATTAATATGTCTGATTGTTCAGATTTTATGTAGGTTGATGCAACCTCCTAATCATCTTAGTTATCAATAGCCAAGGGACGAACCCCTAGTCTACCTCTCAAGTACTCAAATGTATCCTTTGGTAAGGGTTTTCTGAATATGTCGGCAAGTTTTTCTTTTGATTGTACATATTCCAGTATTACTTGTTTATTTTGTACTTGTTTCCTCAAGTAGTTATATTTGATGGATATGTGCTTTGTCTTTGCATGCATCACAAGATTATTTGAAATGTTTATAGCACTTTTATTATCACAGTAAATTATCATTGGCTCAGTGACCTCTTCATTCATTCCTTTCAACAGTTGTTTTATCCATGCTATGTTCAAACAATTAGCAGCAGTAGCAACATACTCTGCTTCTGCAGTTGACTGAGATATGCATACTTGCTTCTTGCTTATCCAAGTAACTAATCTTTCTCCAATAAATAATGCTCCACCAGTAGTGCTATGTCTATCATCAATGTTCCCCGCCCAATTAGCGTTAGTATAAACTTTCAATTCAAACTTTCCTTTTGTTTTGTACCAAAGTCCATAATTCTCAGTATTCTTCAAATATCTGAAAAAAAAATTACAGCAATCATATTGGATTCTTTGGGATTAGCAAAAAATCTTGCAACTATTCCAACCATGTGTGCTATGTCAGGTCTTGTGTGTACAACATACATCAATTTACCAATCATAGATCTATACAAAGTTTGATTTGCCTCAGGTGTCTTGTCTTCTTTTGTCAATTTGCATCCTGTCACCATAGGTGTTCCGACTGGTTTTGATTCTTCCATTTTGAATGTCTTTAGTACTTCCTTGATGTATTTTTCTTGAGTATTATAGATACCTGCAGTCTCTTGTAAAATTTGCAATCCAAGAAAAAATTTGATCTCACCAAACATTGACATTTCAAATTATTTCCTCATTTCATCAGCAAATGAAGTGCATAGGTTATCATTACCTCCAAATATAATATCACCAACAAATATTTCAGCAATAAGGGTCTTATCATCATTTCCTCCTTTTAAATATAAATTGAAGCTGTCACTATTTCTAATAAATCCAATACTTATAGGATAAGAATTTAATCTTTCATACCATGCTCTCGGTGCTTGTTTCAGTCCATATAAAGCTTTGTGTAACTTACATACCATTTTTGTCTAGTTAGGATCAACAAATCCTTCAGGTTGTTCAATGTATACCTCTTCTTCTAGTATTCCATTAAAAAACTTTGACTTAACATCCATCTAATATACTTTGAATCCTTTATATGCAGTGTATGCAAGTAATATTCTTACTCCTTCAAGTCTAGCAATGGGTGCAAAAGTTTCTACATAGTCAATTCCTTCTTCTTGTGCATACCCTTTGCAAACTAGCCTAGCTTTATTTATGGTCACATCCCCATTTTCATTCAATTTTTTTTTGAATATCCATTTGGTGCCAATGACATTTTTATCACTTGGTCTCCGTACTAATGTCCATGTCTTATTTTTCTGTATCTGCTCAATTTCCTCATTCATAGCATTAATCCATTCTTCATTTTCTAATGCATCTCTAACATTCTTAGGCTCAAATTCACAAATTAGTTGTGCTTCCCTATTTTGGCATCTTAGTTGAAGGATGACCTTATTTGGCCTCCTATAATGTTGTCAATGAAACATTGAAAAATAAAAAGAAAGTAAAACTTAACATACACATTTCAGTTACTTATGTTGTGAATTCTTCTTGATCTTGCATGTAGTAGATGCTATATTTATTATTTATAGATGCATTTTGTAGGTATTGGGTATCTACATGAAGGCATGGGAAAAGTTGTTGTGCATCAAAACATCTCAGCCAAGAAGAATCTTCTTGACCAATACATGAATCCTCTTCTTTCAGATTGTGGGAAACACAAGCTTTTAGTAGATGACTCAGTATACTCAATCCTCAAAGCTTCTATAAGAATGATATGTTTGGCTCCAAATTACACTACGGTGGGTCATTTTATAGAGAAGAGTGATGTGTATGCTTTTGGAATCATACTCTTGCATCTTATAACAGGTGAGAAGATAAGCTCTAGAATAAGGCCTCTTGTATAGACTAGGAAGCATGAGGAATTCATTGATATAAATCTAGGTCAAAATTATTCAAAAGTTGAGGCCTCTAATTTGGCAAAAGTTGCATTGGGTTGCACCACAAAAAGCCCTACTCAAAGGCCTGCCACCAATGTTGTAATGCAACAGTTGGGTAAACTTGATGAGGAGAAAGCATGAATTCTCTCTTCACTATAATATCCATCTTGTTTGGAATTTTTCTCATTTCCTGAAATCCATCCAGCATGTGTTGCTTATTTCCTAACCTTGTTTATATTACACTAGGGTTCTAAAGATTGTACTTCCGATTTCACCCAAAATAACAAACCATTTCAAAATAATCCTAACAATTTTTTATCTTTCAAGTTTTTCACATTGCATTCGAGTTTTTTAGTGGAAATTCTTATTATCATCTTTACATTTAGCTCATCTCTCTTTTTTTTTTCAAAATACTCATTAATGCAGGCCCTTACAATTCGATGGGTATCTTATTTTCAATTATAATTTTGTAAATATATTGTGGAATTTTTTGATTTTAAGTCCTTATTCCTACATTATTCTCATACCATTTTTAGTTTCTAACTTTCAAATTCAATGGTCTTTTCCGTAAATCGAATGTACATCTACATAAACGGTTTTCTAATTGACCGCATAGAAACAAAGCATAGAAAATTTGGTTTAAAGAGAAAATATGTTATGTATGAAAAACTTTAATACTTATTTGGATTCATATAGCTTATTTAAATGATATTTTGTTGTAAAGTGATCATTTCCTTGAAAAACATAACACTTCCCCTTCAAACGCCTACAATGAAGTGTCCCAACTGTCATGATTTACATTGAAACCATAGATGTTTTATGCAGTTTATTGGCCTAGAAGGATTATGTGAACTACTTCCTTTATCACTTTAGTTAAACTAGTTCATAAATTCCTCCGGATGACTATTGATTTATTTCACATATTTATGCACTCGATATTTTTTCTCACACATTTATGTACTTTCATTTTCATTTAAGGTTTCTGTAGGATTGCATTTCCACAAATTCTCTATATATGGCTGACTCAAAGGCTAAGCCAACCCCATCAAATCATGAGGAAATTACTTGCTTTATCTTATTGTTCTCTAGAACTGTGATCTTTCAATAAAGACATTTTTTTTTAATTATTTTTTATATTTATATTCAAAAGATTGTTTCTAAAATCAGTTGTGTATGTGTTTGAATCAATGTTTTTTATCATATTTAGTGCTTCGTCATTAAAAAGAGGAGAGTGGTCCTTCATTAAGAACAGAGTGATTCAAAATGTCATTTCAGAAACATGCTCAATTATTTCATCCATCCCCATTAAACCATGGGGAATTTACTTTATTTATGCTATTGTTCTTTAGAATTGTGAGTTTGAAATAGAGATATTATTATGAATTATTTTCAATATGTATATTTTAAAAATTAAATCAATTGTGTACATTGTTTAAGATATTTTCGATCAAATTTAGTGATTCTTCAAATGTCATTTGAAGCAATCTTTTGAATACCACCTGAACTCTGAGAAAAACACCTTACTATTGATATTCTTTTATTTTTCTAATCTACATTGCCATCTCTTTGAATTCAAGATTTTCATAAAATATATTTCCAAGTTTGGATTTTTTTGGATTTCTTCATGTACCATTTCCTATTGATTTATGACATAAACATATTTTAATTTTCTTAGACTTGATCTATCTTGATTATTTTGTATCATTTCCTTTTGATTTTTGATAAACCTACCATTTTTAAAGATTTGAGATTTTCAAAGATTGTATACGATTTAAATTTTTTTTTACTATGTTAAAGTCTTCTTGGAAACCGTCTTCACAGAACTGTTGTCTCACTTATCATAAAGAATATGTATCTTGTATCATATTTAGAAAAAAGAAGTTTCCAATAGATGTTTTCTGATACAATTTGATAAAGAGCTTTGATTGAGTTATACCCATGAAACTTGGCTAAAGTATTTATAATATTTATTTATGGTGGGTGACAGAGAATGGGGAATTGTCAGGCTTTATATGTTGCAACTGTAATTGTGGAGCATCCAGGGGATAAAATTCAAAATATTTATTGGTCTATCAATGAAAATGAGGTGATGGGTTCAAACCCTAGGCACAATGTGGCTCTTGTTACAACAATTTCTACAAAGAAAAATGATTCAATGCCTCAGAAACAACTCAAAGTTATTTGCCCCTAAAGATATTCTGCAAATAGTCCATAAATACCGCTCGATTAGCTTTAAAGCTTTGTTTAAGTTGAATTGATCTTTTTATGAACATTTTTTTAATGTAGAAGTTATTTGAAAAAGTATGTTTTGAGATGTATATATTTGAAGATTTTTTTAAGTAAAATATATTAGTTTAAAATATGAAGATTGTAGTTTTTTATCTATGCGATGTTACTTGCACCGCCTCTTTTTGAATACTTCAATTTACATTCTTTCTTTCACAAATTTAAGCCAATCTTTTGTTTCTTAACAATTTTAGCTTTTTCGCTTCTACGGTTTAGAGGAAACAAATAATATCGATTGATACAGATACATCATTTCCTAATGTGTTCCAATTCATTTCAATGCTACAGTTTTTTGGGAGGACCTACAAAGAGTAAAGTATGGTGATACTTTACATTAAAATCATCCACATTTTATTTTTTTATATACAAGACTTCCTTCTACAATGAAGCATGTTTGTATAATGACACACTTTAATACACTTCTTTCTATTATGTTAAGTTCTAGTTATATATGCATCCTAATATCTTCTCCATATAACACTCCATAATTATATATCCCAATATCAAAAGCATCTAAGATCTAACTATTGGAATAATGGAAGGGTGTGTACTCAGAGTGGAGGGGTAAATCAGTACCCTTAAATTTTTTTACCAATTAACCTTAGTACTCATAACTTGTATAACCGACCATTGTTTCTTTCTTAATTCATGCATGTAATAACATAGCATACATGTAAATGCATGTAAAAAAACATAGAAACATTCATGAAACTCATTTACACATGACACAAGAATTGATAATGAAAAAAACCCCTGTTAGAAGGGAAAAATTGTGGTGGGGATGAAACCCACAAAGCTTCACTATCTACAAAATGGAAGGTGCCTATTAGGGATACAAATTTTGATCACTTCTGATGATCTTTCTATGTTAGGAGTAACATGTTAGACTTGTTAAGTCTATTCGGTTAAGAGTTTTTAGCAACACGATATATGTGTGCACTTGGTTAAGAGATTTACAATAAGACTATTAAGTCCACCTTCTTGAAGGATCTTTTCTATTTTCTACAATTTTTAGAGAGTAGACAAAAATATAAATGAAATGATAGCTTTCAATATTGAATTTCTGATTAAAGATCCATTAAGTTCACAAAATTATATATCACCTAATGTGTTGAATAATACCTTTGTTCTGCTCGGTAGCCTTGAATGTAATTCTTCATAACTGAATTCTTCGTTATTTGTTCTTCTGCATGAAAACCTTTGTATGATCCATAGATATCCTTCTGTGGCTATAATCGTCATATTCTTGATTGATTACACATCCATATATACAATGTATTGACCTATTTAGGTTTCACGCTTTTCTAGAATAACTCTAATGATCAAAGGTTTACAACTTGACCTTGATCTCCTAGTTTGCATGAATACAATCAGTTAAAATGATTAAATCCATCAATTACGAATTTCTTGATCCTCAAGAAATGGTTGTCCAACTAAGACAAAAGCTAATTTAAATACTAAAGTGCTTTAGCTGATGTGTAGTTCAGATCCTCTTTTCTCAGTGTTAAAACTGTCTCTCGGTTAGACTGGTGCTCGGTGATGTCTCTGCTCAGTTATGTCTCTATAGACTGATGCTAAGTTTATATACTACTTTTTTTATATTGTGCTCGGTGATCAAAATATGTCGGTGACCACTATGCTCGGTAATCAGTACGCTCGGTGATCAGTGTCGTTCGGTGAATGTTGTTACTCGGTGAGTGCTGACTGACCGACCAAAAATATCTATTTGTATAATAATGACAACTTCTAATCCTTTAAGGATTATCAATCTCCCCCTTTGTCATTAGTATCAAAAATTGATATGTACAGTATATAAACCAAGTATGTTATACTTATACAATGACTCCCCCTATGTAGATACAATGTATGTACATGTTTGCCTTGGTACATTTTCCCCCTTTGTGGATACAATGTATGTACATATACATTTCCCCCTTTTTTTGAAAATAATGACAAGGATTTATAACTTACAGCTTGTCAAAAATGTGCTTATGAGATTGCTTGATGTCTTCCATCAACTTTTCCCATTTCTCCTTCAGGTGCTCTAGGGTCATTTGTTCCCATGTGAGTTGAGCGTGCATGTCATAGATGTTGTCAGCTACTGACATTTCTGGGGTGGAAATTAGAGTCTTTTTCATTGTCATATGTGTCATCTACAATGTGAGATTCAGTAGTAACATGGCTTGTAGCTCATTTACTTCATCTCTGATTTTGCTTTCTACCTTTTGTATCTCAAGTCTTAACCATTTTGATTCAAGTACCTTTTCATAATGCAATTGGAATGCATTTGGCTTGGTTGAAAGACTTTGCGCACTAGATTTTAGATCTTCATTTAACTTATCTATTTGTACATCATGCTTGGTGGTGAAGTTCTCAATAATACATAACTTTTGAACTAGAGTAACTAACTCTGAAATAACAGGTTCTAATTGAATTACTAGTTCAGAAAGTTTCACCTTGTTCACTACCACTTCTTTGGTTGATTTTTTGTGTGATTTTGTAGCGATATTTTTCTTTATCTCTTTCCTCAATGACCTTCTCGGCATCTACACTCTGATTGGTGATTGCCTCGGTCAGAACTGTTAGTTTCAATCAATGATGGGTGCATTTTGATCAATCTGTGTGTCAGGAACTACTTGCATTAGAATCTCCCTTGTTGTTTCTAGGACTTGTATATTTTTGCGTTCCAATTTGAGTTTGTCCTATTGATCTTTCCTTTTGCATAGCTCCCCATACCTTGTTAGTGACTCGTGATCAAGTGTTATTGGATCACAGTCAGGTATTTCTATGATTTCCTCAAGTGTAATGGGGGCTTTATTCTTCTTCTTCTTCTTCTTATTTGGAATGTTACTTGATGCAGGGGAGTGAAGTAAAATAGCAAGAGCCTTTTTTTGCTCAGTTTTTGTAATTGATTTCTTTGTAGGTGTGGTTCCTTGGCCTGGTTGCTCGGTAATTACTTGTTGGTCAGTTGTAGACATCTCTACATCAACCTTTTCTTGGTCTGCAACCTTGTTTTCCTTTCCACTATCCTCGGTGGGTGCATCACTTGGTTTCTCTCCATTTTTATCTATCTTTTCATTTTCCCCTTGTTCATCACCTTTTTCAATTGGTGTGTCTATTTTAGGCTTAGGTATTTTCTCCTTTGCTTCTATTATTATATTGATAACTCGTATCAATAAAGGAATGTTACCTGGTATAGTTACTTATGCAACATCAGTAGTTTCATGTTCATTTTTTTGCTCGGTGGCAATGTTTACATCTTCATTAGCCTTGACATTATCATCATAATCACCTTGAGTGATATCTTGTATAGTGATGTCTTGTGTTTCCCCTAATGATTTCAATATCTGAGGTATTTCATTCATGGCCTTACTTGCCTCTATTGTCAAATCAATGGGATTTACATCATCGGTGTCATTAATGAAAATGTGTTTGGGGCTTGGTGTGGCCTCCTTTTCCTCATTGCGAGCTGTCTCGGTTAGAGCCAATACCTACTTGGGTGTGTTAAATATTTGTGTCCAAATATTATTGTTTTCCTTGTCAATATCTTTGAGTTTGTTCTCCAATACCTTGTATGCTCTTGTTTTTGCCTAAAATTTATTTTCATGCTCCTACATTGTTGATTCAATTTCTTCAACTGCTGAGTCGGGAATGAAATTAACTAATATTGTTTCTCTCATTTTTTTCCATATGAAATGCATATGTCCACCTTTCTAAAATTTTATCTTGTAGCTCCTTTGGAATATAAGTTCCAAATTGTAGGGGTACATACTTGTAAGCTACCATCATTTTAATGATTGCTTCTTCAATTTTATTCTGATCCTCGGTGGATAGATTTCCCCATTGTCTAATCTTAGGATTTGATATGCTACCTATATTAATGATTGAATCTACAATTTCATCAATTGTCTTTGGTATTTTAGCCTTCTCTTCTTGTATTCTCTATTCTCTTTCTGCTTATGCAATATCATCCTTGTCCTCTCTTCCTCTCACATATCTTTTGCATTATCTAGGATCGGTTGAGGCTTTTCTTTTCATATATGTTTTCATTGTGCCTTTCTTCAATGGTGGAGAGTCTACCTTGGTTTTTTTTCTTCTTGTTCTGGATGTAGATATTACATTAGTAACCTTTGATTTCTGGGCCTTTGGTGGATCTGCATTAGGTTTGGTAGACTCGGAGTCACTTAACTCTTTTACTTCACTAATAGGTGATTGTTCCTCGGTGATATCCTCTATTTTTTTCCTAACTCTTTGTCAGTTATCAAGAGTTTCTTCTTGAGTGTTTTCACCATTTGAGTTTGCTTCTTCCATATCTTCTTGACTACTAAGCCAGTCTTTATCCTTGACTTGGCTTATTCATATCTGCCAAATCTACTTATAGATTTGTCAACTGGTTCATTTATTAGGGCTTCAATGGCTTTTATAGCCTTATCTATATCAAAATCATATTTAAGTGGTGATAACCATGTTGTTCTCAGTTGTGCAAGTTTGATAAGAGTGGTGTCGATGTCCACTATAAAACATATCTCATCCTTGTATTTCTCTACTAGTTGAGCAGGGATTCTCATCCTCTTCTGCATCCTATTCTTGAATGTGGAAAAGTAGCCATCCATTGAAGGTGTGAAGTTATCTACTAGTGACTTAATGAAATCACTAATCTGTACAGTGATTGGTCAGTTTGTGTCCCAAGTGACATTACCAATGGAAGGAAAGAAGTTCTGAAAGTAAAATAATGTGAAAACCAATATAGATCCGAACTTACATGTATTAGATCAGATTGATCTAATGGTTCTCATGTTTTCTTCAAATTACTTCAACAACAACTCTGCCAGGTCTAGTTGCACTCCTTTCTTCACAATTTTGTATGTTGTGTCAACAGCTCCATAAGCAATGTTGTTCATTCTTATTTCTTGAAATATCTTGTATGCGACCACATATGTACCGAACTTCAATTCAAGGTCGGTGATTGAATTTACTTTCAGACCTCTGTCATCCCATTCAGCTCCTATAAGCTTTTCAATCGAGGGGCGACTTGGGTGCCTTAGGGATTTTGTCTTCTCAGTGATTGGGTATCTGGTGAATACATGAATCACATCCTTTTTTATTGCATTTGGTTCATCCAACCATATTTTACCGTCATGCACTTGGCTAAGCACAATGAAAATCCATTCGATCTTGAATTCCTTCAAGAATAGTAGGGCATAGGTTAACCCTTTAACTTTGATGTGTTTTTACTCATCTTTCATGTTTCCATCCTTGCATAGCTTCTGATAATATTCTTCAAGCTCAATGTATCCAATCTCTGCAACCTTGCAATGTATGTATTCTCAGATGTCTTCAACCAGAAAAACCCTAGGTGGGATACTCGAGAATGCTCCCTTTTTGTCAGGTTGAGAAGCAACCTCAGGACAGAACTTGTAATTTGGTTCCTCACAGGTTGAGTTCTTGATAAGAGGAACCTTCTTATCTTTTGTCATCTTGATTTTTATGATCTGGGAAGTGGATGCCATTGTTTGTGAAAATTAGGGCTCCTTTGAAAATAACCTGATAGCTCGGTAAGTCTTGGTACTTACTGGATGTTTGCAATGAGTGCTTGAAATTTGTTGGAGTTGCTTTGAAACTGTTGTGATTCACTCTACAATAGTGTCATTGTGAATCACTTCTTCACTCTGCAATATGCTCGTAAATGCTGGGTGAACGAATGAGTTCAAGTTTTCCCTTTTATAGAAAAATATAACCTAAGTGATGCATTAAATGCTTCACCTACCACTCGATTGACAAAGAATTGATGCTCGGTTAACACACTAAATACTTCAACTCAATGAGTATATAATACTCGGTACAAAGTGTCATCTTGGTTGTCTTCCATATGTTTACCGATGATGCTCGGTACATAGTGTCAACTCGGTTATCTTCCATATGTTTACCAAGGATGTTCGGTACATAGTGTCAACTCGGTTATCTTTCATATGTTACCTGATGTGTAATTTATTCTCAGTTTATATTAACCGACCAGAATAGATTCACAAAACATAATATGCAATACCATAGTGCATCTTTATTAGTGCTAATTTGGCATATTATTAATGAATGTAGGAAATAATGTAAAATACAACTTTGTAGAGTGCAGTTCCATACTTACTTGTATTGCTTAGGTGGGGGTGGTGGAATCACCTGATCCATTAGATGAGGTGTCACCAAATTTATTTCTTTGTCCAGCATTATCATTGTTTGAATCTTTCCTCCACATTTGATTTCTCATTCTCCTGATGTCTTCAATAATATTTCCATTTGCAAAGGTGCTTGACTCTGTTACTCGGTCTCTGCAATCCTTTCTTAAGTGACCAACCTTATGACAGTGTAATCATGTCATTCCAATGTTAGTCTAGTTTCTATATCTTCTTATCCATTTCCTCATACACTTCACAGTTATATGTCCATATCTACCACATTTTGTGCAATTTACCCAAGTTTTGTAATCCCAAACATATGTATTACCAACTCTTCTCGGTTGCTATGCATTTTCTTGTTCTTTGGGTTTCCATACTTGCTTTATCCTTTTCTTGCATTCATGAGATGTGTGGCCATGTATGTTGCAAGTAGAAAAATGTGTTCCATGTAAGATTTCCCTTTTGGTTTGTTCTTCTTAGATCTGCATTCATGTGCTTTGTGTCCATGTTTGTTATAGTTATAACAATTACCTATGAATGTAGAAGTAGTTTTAGGAATACCTTTTTCTTTTCTCTTGCAAACATTTGATGTGTGGCCTAGTTTTCCACATGATTACATGAACTCTTCTTTGGTTTTGGATTTGTGTAGATATTCCTTTGATCAATTTGGTTTGATGATTCTCCATGCTCGGTATACCCTAAACCAGTATTGTTGTTGAGTCTTCTTTGTCCATTCAAAAATTCATCCATTATTTTTATATTGTCTTCAGCTTTCTTGATCATATCATTATGTTGTTGTTGAATCTTTGCTTCATGCTTCAATTTCTCATTTTCTTCTTTTAGTTCACCAATAACTTCCAATTTTCCATTAAGTTCTATGTTCACTCGGTTGGCCTCATGACTCATAAGAACTATTTGATTGGTGATTTCAATGTGATGTTCAGTAAGTCTTTGTATCTCAAATTATTTCTCTTGCATCTTTTCAGTAATCTTTCTTATGTCATCAATAACTAAAGTTATTTCTTGTTCATCTTGTCTTACATTATTCATAACATCAATCATTCTTACCATATGTGTCTCTTGACCGATCTGCAGTACATTTTTTCTTCAATCAGATGTTGATTGATTTAATTTAGATTTGTAATGCTTCCTTCAGATGTGTCAGATGTATTACCAGATCCAGATCCAGATCCAGATGAATCAAATAGATCAGGTACCTCTTCTTCATGATAGTCAGTTTCATTGTAGCGAGATGCCATGAGTTTTCTTTCATCCAATAACTCTTTCATCTTGTTTATTTCTTCTTTGTATTTCTCAAAAAAAATCTATATCTACAACTTCTGATTCTCAACATTTTTATAAAGATTATACCTTTCCATTGTATGATCTTTTGTCTCAAGTAATTTAAACTTTTCCAAATATGATATCTAGCTTTGATACCAATTATTGTAATAATGGAAGGGTGTGTACTGAGAGGGGAGGGGTGAATCAGTACCCTTAAAAACTTTTACCAATTAACCTTAGTACTCATAACTTGTATAGCCGACCATTGTTGCTTTCTTACTTCATGCATGTAATATCATAGCATAGATGTAAATTCATGTAAACAAACATAGAAACATTCATGAAACTCATTTACACATGAAACAAGAATTGATAATGCAGATAACCCCTGTTAGAAGGTAAAAACTATGGTGGGGATGAAACCCACAAAGCTTCACTATCTGTAGAATGGAAGGTGCCTGTTAGGGATACAAATTGTGATCACTTATAATGATCTTACCCCATTAGGAGTAACATGTTAGACTTGTTAAGTCTACTCGATTAAGAGATTTTAGCAACACAATGTATTTGTGCACTCAGTTAAGAGATTTACAATAAGACTGTTAAGTCCACCTTTTTGAAGGATTTTTTTATGTTTTCTACAATTGTTAGAGAGTAGAAAAAAATATAGATGACCTGATAGCTTGCAATCTTGAATTTCTGATTATAGATCCATTAAGTTCACAAAATTATATATCACCTAATGTGATAAATAATACCTCTCTTCTGCTCGGTATCCTTGAATGTAGTTTTTCATAACTGAATTCTCCTTTATATGTTCTTCTACATGAAAACATCTGTCTAATCCATATATTTCCTTCTACGGCTACAATCATCATATTCTTGATAGATTACACATCTATATATAATGTATTGACCTATTTAGGTTTCATGCTTTTCTAGAATAACTCTAATGATCAAAGGTTTAAAACTTGACCTTGATCTCCTAATTTGCATGAATACAATTAGTTAAACTAATTAAATCCATCTATTACACTTTTCTTGATCCTCAAGAAATGATTTTCCAGCCAAGCAAAAACCTAATTTAAAGACTAAATGCTTTAGATGACGTGTAGTTCAGATCCACTTTTCTCGGTGTTAAAACTATCTCTCGATTAGACTGGTGCTCGGTTATGTCTTTGTAGACTGATGCTCGGTTGATATACTGCTCGGTTGTTATATTGTGCTCGGTGATCAAAACATTTTGGTGACCATTGTGATCAGTAATCACTATGCTCAATGATCACTGTCGTTTGGTGAATGTTGTTACTCGGTGAGTTCTGACTACTGACTAAAATTGTTTGTTTGTATACTAATGATAACTTTTGATCCTTTAAGGATTATCACTAACAACATAGGTTTTTCCTTTCCTTAGCCCTAATTCCTAAACAATCACACCATCCTCAAATGTAAACATGATACCCTTTCTTAGTTCTCATAGTAGTTTTCTTATCAATATTTCTATTTTTAGAGGCTAATAAGAATCATGTAGTCATAGTATCAAAAAAGATGCATTACTAATGAAAAAGCCTCGATAAGTATCATAATGGGTCCTACTTCAATATGGATCAACAACATCAAGTATCTTAATGAATTCAACCTAATAAAGCCACATAGAATCCTTTGAACCTTAGAAGGCATATATCCACACTTGTAACTAGTGTGAAGCATAATCAACTTTTAGTTTATACTATGAGATAATTGACAATTTTATCCTAACCATATCTTTGTATAAGGAGATGCACGGTTTATTATATCAATAGAAATTTTATTTTATTAAAATTATAGTTTCATTTTGTTTTTATCTGGGCCATCATTCTTGTACTAGCTTCATCTCTAAACAAATGATTTTACACTCAATGATTAATAACTAATTTTTTCTTGTAAATTTAGGATCCCACCATGTCATGGTGTATTCTTTATTATAATTTCAAAATATGTGGAAAATCATGCTTAAAAGTCATCTACAAAATTTATTTTCATTGAAGTTTAAACATAAAGTTATTCAAATAAATTATTCTTGATTATAGTAAAGTACTAGTTTATAAAATCCTTTATAATCTCAACTTCTTTTCATACCACATAACCTATGTTCATGATGAATATCTATGTTCTTTATTTTATTTTATTTTCCAATCTAAGTTATGTCTAAAAATATGACCACTTATGTAGTCACTCACAAGAGTTATTTTTTTCTTTGCAATCCAATAACATGGAGTTTAACATTCTAAACATATTATTACTACCACAAATATTCACATAATAAGTCATCGGGGTTGAAAATAATTCTTCTTATTACTTCTAAGGTAGGGACATGACTGAAGTTTTATGTTTATATAATGATAATAACAAAAATATAAGCTAATCATTCTTAAAATATTTACTACTTCTTTAGAGAAAATATAGGATTTTGTAATATCTTTATTTAGGTTATTAACAAGAATGATATCATTAGTGAATTTCTCAACACCATCTAGTAATGATATTTGATTTCCACTCATTGTAATTAACATTTCAATCCAATACCTCCTTGTAGAAAAGTTCCATAGTAGAGGTAGCTATGGATAGCTGATGGAATATCCTTACATGGTTTCCATTCTAACTATTTGGAAAAGTAAGAAGTTGGACAAAGGTAATTGTTTCAAAATTCTAACCCAACTAGAAAGGGGGACATTACACCCTTCGCCCACTTCAACACTCAACCCTCAGTACCCTTTGACACTTGGCACCCTTCAACCAATCATAAAATATACTGAACATAATTGAACCAAAATATAAGCGCATAAAAATTTATTTAAAAAAAAAATGTCGTGGATATTTCGATGGTAGTTGGATTCTTATACGAAGAGAGCGTTGTATGAGTGACAAAACAATCATCGTACTATCATTGGTATTCTAGTGCACACTTTATAGTTTTTCAATGATGACGGCGTCACCTATATAGCATTGTCATCATTTTTTATTACTGTTCACGTCGTACATTGGTCATAAGTTTGACCAATGATGGAATGGGTTGGTCGTGCAGGTTGACTACAATTCTTGACCGTGCAGTCCATTTCTTTTGATAGTTACATCATCAATATTATGGCCATAAGGTTGGTCTTTGATTACTTCGACAAAAAAAATTTGACGACCACATTGGTCGAATATTCTACGTTTGGGAGTCGCAAAATTGACGACCGCGAATTGAAAATTAGGAATTTTTTCATTAGTGCGGACTAATGCATTCTTGTATCAAATTTAGTTCTCACAAGGAGGGGTTCTCACCCCAAGCATACCTCTGTGATACTCAACTTGGCATCGTTTGATAAAGGTTTAGTGAATTTATCTATTATTTGCTCCTTTGTACTGATGTACTCCAATCTAACTTTCTTTTCTGCAACCTTGTCTCTCAAAAAGTGATACTTGATTGAAATATTTTTATTCTTTGAATCCACAACATGATTATTTGACATGTTCACTGTGCTTGTATTGTCACAATGTATAACCACTGGTTCTTCAAATATTATCCTGATGTCCTTTAACATCTGACTCGTCCAAACAATTTGTGTGCAATTTATAGTAGCAGGTACATATTCTTATTCAGTAGTAGATTGAGCTATACAGTCCTACTTCTTACTCAACCATGAAACCAACCTTTTTCCAAGGAAAAATTCTCCTCCACAGGTGCTTTTTCTGTCATCAACACTTCCTGCCCAATCAACATTAGTATAAGAATGTAATGTAAAATCGTTAGACTAATGTAATGTAAAATCGTTAGAATTTTAATACCATAAACCATATTCCAATGTCCCTTTCAAATATTTGAATATCCTTTTCACTGCAACAAGGTGAGTCTCCTTAGGATCAACTTGAAACCTCACAACAATTCTAACTACACTAGCTATGTATGGTCTAGTGTGAGTTAAATACTGCAAACCTCCAATCATGGATCTGTATTTAGTCTAAAAAACACTTTGAGATTCATCAATAATATTAAGCTTGCATCTAGTAACCACAGGTGTTCCAATTGGTTTACAATCTTCCATTCCAAACTTCTTTAACAACTCCTTAAGATACTTGGTTTGAGAGATAAAAATACCATGTTTACTTTGAGTAATTTGAAAACCAAGGAAGTGTTAGAAACACTGAGAAGGGGGGCTGAATCAATGTTTCACTAATTATTCTATTTCAGCAATTTGAACATAAATCAAATAGACAACATATGAAGCATAACACAATAACTCATAACACCAGACATGTTTACGGGGAAACCTTGATCAGAGGAAAACCCCGGTGGGAATTAGTACCCACAAATGATTGTACTAGTATAATGAACCTGTTAAAGTTCCTTTGCCCTGTTAGGAGAAGTCTTTACAATGTGAGTACAATGACCCTATTAGGAGTCTTTACAAAACCCTATTAGAGGCGGTTGGCTCACTGCCAAAGCTCACTGCTCAATAAGATGAAGGCTACAACCTTTAGATAATTGATATACACTATATCAAAAATGAACTACAGTAATGACACTATTGTCTGTTCAGTTCCATTTATGTGCTGATGCTTAAATCTCTTGTAGATTTATACTTCATACTGACTTGCTCATATTGATCTTCTCAATCTCTTTTCTGATATTTATTTGACCATGCATTAATACAAAAGTGCATGTCTAATATATATATATATATATACATGCCTGAATAGACGCGACTAAAAACAAGACCTTAGTTGGCCAAAAAACAACATTCACAACGCTTCCAAACAAATTGGCTTAAGTGTGTTTACAATAATGTTTAAGACATAGTTACAAACTTATTACAATAGGCGCATAGCCTTTACAAAACAAAATATTATACGCTAATCCAAAAACTGAGGTCGGCTCCATACTTTGTTCTCTGAACTGTTAGTGCACTTAATCTTTCTGTAACTTTTCTGTATTGTCATTCCATACCATACGTGTATAGGGTAAATATAAAAAAAATATCATAGAGCTTAAGTATGAACATGCATATCCTGATTCGGTCTTACGCACGTGCGCTGGTGCTCTGATCGACTGCATAACTCTGTTATGTTCTATCTTCTATACTTAGCCATTTTTTTCTTTCAAGTTTACTTGAAAAAACTTCATATGACTTTGTTGCCATAATGACAAGACAAAATAAGTAATATACATTCAAATTGTCAACTTGCCAACAATCTCCCCCTTTTTCATTAATGGCAACAAAGGAATGTGGCCAAGTTTCTTAGACTTTGACTTAACAAAAACTTTCTATCTTAATTTTGGCTATATAACATTCTCCTTATATACATACATTACTCCCCCTTTGACATTAATGGAAAAGGTGTCAAAATTGTAAGTCTCTAGATACTTACTCCATGTACACATATGGATAAGCAATCTACAGATTTTTGATCTCTTGCTGCCGGAATGCTTTCAGTGCATCAACTGTTTGAAGATGGGCGCATAAGGCATATGTAAGCTTCTCCATCTTTGTCAAATCCATGCAGGGTCCTTGATCATAGGTGGCAATGGTTGCATCAATCTATTTGATGTTCTCATTCAAAACTGCTAAGGAGGGCGCAAGTGCATTTCTCAGCTGAGTTTGCCTGATCCTTACCTTACTGATCTCCATTTTATCTTTTTCTATCTTGTCTATCTGACCTTGATAGATATTTTTGCAGATATTGATGTCTTGGGATGATGTTTCAACTGATTGTCTTATGTTATCAACCAAGATATCTGCCTCTTCTATCTTCTTGGTGTGCTTAGAGGTGAGTTTGCCTTTGTCCATGCAATTTGCTATTACCTTTCTGCCTTTTGATGCTAACTCTTTCAGTATTGTCTGACCAATCTTCAATGAATTTAAATCTAAGGAAAAATTCTTTACCAATTCATTCAATCTTTCCTTTTTATACTCTTCCTCTATAGTTCTAGTAGCTGAGTCTACTAAACTTGTGAAGTGTGCCTTGAAGCTTGTTAGCATGCTATCTACATCATCAACTGACTGAATTTTAGCCACTTTCTTTTCTGCAGGCACTAGGTCATTCAGAATGTTCACTGACTCCAAAAAGAGAGGGTTTCTCATAACTTGTTTCTCTTTGGATTTTTCCATGGCTAGGAAACTGATCTTGATCAAGTCTTCTTCTCCCCATGCATCTAGACTTGCTAAGTCAGGAGTTAAACTTGACAACAATGAAGTTGATGGTGTTATGCCCTGCATACTCGTCCCTACATTTTGTGTGCAAAATGTTGGGTCCCTTTTTTTTTTTTCTTTTGGCTCTTTCCTTGTTTTCTTTGCCCTTGTTTCTTTTTGTTTTCTTCTTCAATATTTTCTTCCTGGAGGGTTTGTTTTGTTTTTGCTTTTGCCTTTCATGTCTCTGGGACTCGATCCCGAAGTTAGTGGTTTTCTTTCCAGAAGCTGGATTTCAGACTCCGGGATTATTTTCCATGATGTCTCCTTCTCGTAAGAAGACATGGTTGTTTGGAATCCCCAGGCCTAGAGTCTAGAGGTTCACCTATTCCAAAGTTTATGGAGAGAAGGTAACTTGCTTTTTACCTCAGGTATAAATAAGATTTACATTTCATTTTCACGGTTACCGTGATTAAAAACACTTAGAGTTTTCAGAGCGATTCACAGGTGATTTGAGTGCGAATCAAGTGCAAGTTCCTCTGAGCTTAGTGGGTAATGATGAATCAATCTTTGGTAGTTGTTCTTGACTTTAGAGGTCAAAGCTATTGTAGAGCGGTCTTAATGCTTCTTCCCTTTATTGTTCTTCAGATTCCAGGTTAGTGCTTATGGTTCTTTCCTTTGTTTTCTGCTTTTGTCCCGTCTTGGTTTGTTGTGTTTTTCTTTCTATTTGTTTTGGTTTGTGTTTCATTTCTGTTTATGTTATCTGTCATTTGGTCTACCACCTGTTGGTGGGTTGGCTGTGCCAGAAGGTTTTTTGCCCTTTGTATAGATGTAAGATAATGTAGATGTCTGTGCGTTTTGGCTTTGTTTTAGGGTAGTTTCTCTGCATTCTATTTTTGTGCATATTGGTGTATATGGAGTATAGTTTTTGTAATCTTATGTATATACGCTTTGGCCCTCGGCCCTCCTTTACATCTTGTGTATATTTTGTATATATGTGCTGTGTATATCCCTCATAGTTTGCAAGTTCTTCGCGCTCTGTCATGAATTTCAACCCGACGAGATAGAGCTCGACGAGACAAGGTCACCACGGTTTGAACTCGGCACCTCGCTGGTTCGAAGTATGGCAGCCTTCTCTCTCCTCTATCTTGTCACATTAATGGCGGGATTAATTTCCCATGTATGTCATTTAAAATGCGTCCAATCTGGCATTCAATTTTGCCCCGTGTCGGCCCACTTGTCCTAATCAATGCCATAACTGTCTTTATGCCACCTGCCATTTTCCCATGTGCCAGCGCACGTCAACTAGAGTACGGCTTATTTCCAGTCACTTCGGCAATGGCTAGTTTGTCCGGACTCTGGACTCCCAACAGGATCTTGTCTCCTGCTTTTTCTCATCACTATGTCTGCATACTCCGGAATGCTTAAGCTATGTTCATTTTTAGATACTCTGAAACTTTTGATATAGGTGCTAATGTTTGCTTGATAGGTGCAGGTTGGTAGAGAATTTCCTAGTCTTAATTCATATTTATGTGTCCTGATGGTTTTTCGGTCTTGTAGGTTGTTGATAAGCTAATTCAAAATGTCTAACGACTTTGCACCTCCTGATAGTTTGGAACTACCAACCACCTCTACCCGGGTAGCCACAAAATCAAAGATGGAAAGAATGTTGTCCAAGTTGCCTCTGACCTCCAAGTATCCAAAAGATGGAGGTGTTGCAAGGTCCAAGATAGACTCCAAAGTTCATGAAATAATAGATCTAGATCCCAGGAGTTGGGCCAAATTATAGGGTCTGATACAGACCACTTAAAAGCTAAAGGAACAAGGGGATAAAATTGCCACTTGCCTAGCTGCCTCTGACATCATCAAGGCCATGAAATTTCCATGCATGGTGCAATCACCCAAGCTTATACGGAAGTTGGTAGCATTGTACAATGCATCCACTCATTCATTTTTACTTCCAGATCGCCGGCCGCTACAATATCCCTCCACCATCGTCACATTGGATGCCCCCACCTTTGTTTCCAGGTTGGGAATTCCACAGTTCAAAGGGTCTGCCATCATCACAAGGGCCATCTCACTCAAGGAATTTGGTGACGTCAAGATCATTTCCCAGAAACACCTCAATAATCACTGGTTGAAGTCTCCAAAGTGAGACTATAAAAGGATTAAATTGGAAATTCCACGCGGGGATTTCAAGGAGCCCATTCAAGCGGGTATAATATTTTTGTGCAGAATCTTTTGATGGCCCCACACCCGAGAATTCTCGGCATGGATGTATTATTTCTTATACTACATAACAACACACGATAGGACTTTCAACTAGGCGGCAATTATATCCAATCATGTAGATACACAAATGAAGACCATCGCCCAGAATTCACAATTCTATATGACTTCATATGTGTTGTGGGCATTGGCACAGCAAAGGCCAAATTTTCAAGGCCTAGGAATAGTTGGAGAACTCAGGAACGGTCCGGGATAGGTCACACCTTGGGATCATTATCCCCAGTTGTAGTGGGATCTCAGCTTCAAGAATTTATGTCAGGTAAATGACGCCTTCATTTACCACAACATTCTTACACTTAACCGAGATTCTGGGTACCGCCTCTCACAGGTGGCAATGACACTGGTCAATTCTTATGGCCAATATTTTATTCAATTCAAATGCCATACATACATTAGGGTGACAAGCTTCAACAGGAAGCCCTACCTCCTTCCCTGGTATTGCGGGGATAGGATTATTCTTTTGGAATTCTGCAAGCAGATGATGGATCTACATGCCCTCTTCATAGTGAAGAAGGTCGTTAATGTCCCATTCCCCTTCTCTTGTGAGGATTACACATGAAGCCTCGCCACGGCCCGAGAGGCAGACAAAGAGTTAAAAGGATTGGGGCTGGTTGAATTCAACCACGCCCGGAAGAACTATGATCCCCGCGGAAAGATTGTCGTCACATTACCTAGGGCATCCCCCCTGCATGAAGAAGACATTGAAGACTTCTAGTCAGATTTCCAGGATAGCTTTGATCTCAGGGCCCGGCAACATATGAGAATGAGAAAAGGGCTCATGGAGGCACTACACCTTCAGACTTTCCCAAAAGGTTTCAATGACGGCGGGCCGCTGGAGGATCCAGCATACAAGGGATAGGGGCTGGACAAATTGGACCTCCCTCCAGTGGATTGGGCCACTCCAGAGGATTTAACGATTGAAGGGGTATGCCACCCCATCATAGAAGAAAGCCACAAGTATTTTTCCTAGGTATGCCCCAAAAGCACCCGCAAGAAAGCAGCAGTCAAGAAGACCATCCCTTCTTTAGCCGGCACCGGACCTTATATGTCTGTTGCACCCGTTGAAGCAAGTGTGAGTAAAGGAAAGGAAAAAGAGGGAGTCCCGGTGCCCAAGGCATCCCCTCAGATCCCCACACTTTTAATGGTGAAGCTACATGACCAAATGGAGGTGGAAAAGTTGGCCAGCCAACAAATTAGCATGTAGGTGGTTGTCGGCCTCCCAATCACCCCAATGGCATATGCTCGCTCAATGGGACCCCCTTCATTGGCAGTGATGATGAATAGGTAGACTTTTGCTGAGGTAGAGTCTCCCAGCATTTTGGACACCAGGGCTTCTCTAACCATGAGAAAGAAAATAGCTATGACCCCCACACCAAGCGTCACCCTTGGTATGCCCGAGAAGCCCCCAATGGATGTAAGTTTGGATTCTCCCGAACTTGAGGATATCTCAGACTCCTCTCCGCCGCATGACAATTTTGATGACACATTCTCAGCGGATGAGATTTTGGAGATCCAACAAGGTGTTAATACTGTAGTGAAGGAAATTGAGGCTCAACATAAAGAAGAGGCCCCTGCAGAAAAATAAATTCCTGAAGAATAAAATGCATCCGAGCATGAGGCTCAGGAAGAAACCCAAATAGGGCATGAACAGGAAAGGATACTGGTCTAGGTGACAACAAATTTTCCAAGGCAACCTACACTTGAGCGACTGATGGAAGGAGAACCCAGACCCCAGGGAACAATCATACCTCCAACCATCACGCTCCAGGTGCCTTTGGATACTTCCGGTGACCAAGTGCCCTGAAGCACCTTCAGTAAGGTCGTAACAGCCGTTGCCTTGCTAAACTTTGGCTAGCGACCCCACCCACCTCCGGAGGATATCCCAATGGAGGAGGATAAAGTTGAAGTAGACGAGGCTAGTAAGGCCCAAGAGCAGTAGCAACCAATGGACTAGGAGGTCTTGGGAGAAGAAAATGAAGAGGCTGTTGATATCACCAGGGAAGATGAAGTCCCTAAGAATACAGAGATGGAAACCAGAGAAAAGATCCTGGGTGATTTTACAGAAGACGCTAGCATGGAAAAAAATACAAAAAGTTCCAGAGAAAAGGAAGCAAGAAAGGGACTAGAACAAGAATAGGAAAAGGAGACAGAAGAAAATATAAACTCAAGGAATGCGCCACCAGATTTGAAAGTGAATCTTAGTGAGAAAGAATTAGCAGCAAGGCCGCCCCAACCGCCCCAATGGCTGGTAGAAACTAAGAAGAGAAAGGCTCTGGCGGTGCCTATGGGTGCTCCTTTGTCACTGGCTGAAATGATGGCCAAGAATGGTGAAACAAAGAAGCCCAAAAGGGCACGGGTGGTCCATACTCTCTGGACCAACCCAACAGGTATTACAGTTGCAGTCATTGCGACACCCCCGGAAAATATAGATGCAACAGCCATGAGGCCTGTGGACTACACTATAATAGAGGTCGAGCTAGGGAAAATAGAAAAGCAAGGAGAGCTTGACTTACTAAAAGAGGCTACCAAGGCTATAGAGGCCCGGTATGCAAAATAGGGCCAGAAGTTGCAAGAGGAAAGAGAAACAAATGCCAATCTCCTTGCACTTTTGGCAGAACTAGCACGGCCTTTGGCCAAAGTCCACCCTGGAACCCCTTCTTCTGGATTGCCGCTTGCACAAGGCATCGTGGACTCACTACACATGATGAAGAAAAAGGTGCAAGTAGTGGACGGGTGGGCAGCCAAGAAAAAATTGGCGATGAGAGAACTTCTGGCAGGGTCCCTCCTGGACTTTTACAGGGTAGATCTCACCCTTAGCCATGCAAGAAGCTCCACCTAGATGTGGGAGTTAGACTTAGAGAAATATGAAAAATGGAAGGCTAGGTTGGAGGAGATCCACATCATTGGTGAAGAGGTTGCCACAAAATCTAGCATTTTGGGAGAAGAATCGTGTGATTCCTTCCAGGTCCAGTACTCCAGACTTGCCCTCAAAATTGAGGTTTGCAAGGAATTGGTTAAGACCTTAAAAGA
Source organism: Thuja plicata (assembly GCA_018584345.1). Taxonomy (NCBI): domain Eukaryota; kingdom Viridiplantae; phylum Streptophyta; class Pinopsida; order Cupressales; family Cupressaceae; genus Thuja; species Thuja plicata. The sequence goes on from MU223154.1 coordinate 2,910,413, forward strand.
GAAATTGACAACTGCCCAATATCCCTTGGACTTATTCAAAACTTTCGTGGTCGGGGTATCGCAAGTTGATCTCTTCACCACTAGAACATGTACCCTAGAGGACTATGTCCTCAGTAAGTTCGATGAAAGGATGGAATCTCTGTATCCACCGGGTGGAAATTTTGATCAAGGTAGGTTGTCCCGGTTGTTAAAGACTATGATTTGGTCACATGACACCATCAAGAGGGTGAAAAAATTCTGGAACAGAGCCGGAGAGGTTGAGGAGGCAATGGAGGCTATCTGTAGCAGATGGGATAGCATCCAGAGCATAGATGAGGAAAGCATTAGCCAAGTGTTAGAAGCTTGGGAGAAAATATAAGTCAATAAAGTTCTCCAGATCTAGGAGAATTTGGCCTGACATTATATTTTGTATTCTTTATTCTTTTGGAATGCAAGTTCCCGGATCCCAGAGTTCCAGATCCCACATTTTTGAATTCTTCATATGACCCGTCTCAGATCCCAATTCTGACCGGTCACTTTCAGGATAGTAATGAAGGTTGTCAGAAGGTGGATAACCACAACAAGGCACGCCAGCTCGATGGGAGGTATCTAACAGGTGGTCTTCCCAAGGCATCACTTCAGAGATACACTTGGTGCATCGAAGACAGGGCACCACTTTCCCATTTATGAGGCATGTAGCCTCAATCCCTGGGGGATCAGATTTCTTCTTTCTCCTTCTCAGCTCTCTTCTCAAGGCTGATTCTTCCACTCCATCTTTCTTGTCTTATTCTTCTGACATGTCAGGCCTTTCTGTCTCGAGGCTTTTTTGTAACATGGTGCAGGTAGTACCGGCCATCGGATAATGTATTTTATTATAAAAATGTAAACTAAGTTAGGGTTAGGTTTATGTCAAAAGATGTGTATAAATAATAAGTCTGACCTCACTCCAAGGGTCGGCAAAATTGATGATTTTGCACTCCACAGTTAATAGAAAAGCAGTTTTTCTCATTTCCTAGTTGCAGAGCTCAATGTTCTATAGTTTTAAGCTTTCAGTAGTTAAATGCTCCTTGGGATTTATCATTGTACCATGCACCAGTGCTTGTTGGAAGGATGTTAATGAAGAAGAAAGGGTTCTCTCAATGATGTTGTTGGCACTCTGTCTTCTGGGTTGATGGTATTTTTATGCTTTATTTTCTTCCTATCCTTCACTCTAATGCTTAAATTAGATTAACGACCTCCTTTCTTTGCTACTGATAAAATATAAGCTGATGGTTGTATATTTCTTCGGTATTTAGTGTAGTGTGTTGGAGCATTGTCAATTTTTTGAATGTTTAGCATAACTGTAGGTAGATGAAATATTTCTAACTCTGCAAGATCTTTTTAAGTTTATTTTTTAAGTAAAAGAATGCTTGGAGAAAACCCCACTCACCTGAATCCCCAGAGTTGATGAGTTGAAGATAGCTAGCTATCCCCCTTAAAAAATAGTCACATCTCCCAACCGAGCCCCGCACTATCGAGACCCGACTCTCATGTGCTCATAGGCCCAAGGAATCTCATTTCCCTAGACAACCTTTATAGGAAAAGTTGGCTGGTACCCCGGTACCTAGTGACAACTTACACCTATTGGCAGACCCGGTCACAAAGTCCCGTCAACATAAATTGGCGCTAGAAGGAGGGCATGAACTCATCCCCCTCTCAAGATTCTTATTTTACACCGCCCGAGGGTTCCCCAAGCCATAGTTTTAGTAGTCAAGCCTTCAGTGGGATTGGTTCTTTATCTCCGGCGAGATTTGAAAGAGTCCTTAGATCAGCCCCCAATCCCGGAAGGTTTGTTGAACTCGAGCCCCCTGCTCAAAAGAATCCAACCCTGAAAGTCAAACCAGCCATCATTGTCTGGGGATCAAGCATACCACATAATACCCAAGCCCCCCAGACAATCTTGGGGATTAACGCTCAATCTAATCAAAATCCAACTCCCCCAATGGCTGCTTATTTTGGAAATACCAGGTCCCCAATGGGAACTTTTCTGGGTGCAGCCAATGATTTACCCTTCAACCCCAAAAGATTTGTCCCTGATATGAGCACTTAGGCTCACAAAATACACAAGAGCATCTGTCGGCATACAAAGATGCCATGAACCGACACCAGATCCAATATCAAGACGTTGTGACCCAGATGTTCCCTCTATCCCTGGAACAGAACAAATTGAACTGGTACCTCAATCTTCCCGCCAACTCCATCAACAATTGGCAAGACATGGAAGATGCCTTCCTGGCTACCTTCCGTGTACACGTGGACCTAGCTTGGTCCCATAGCCAGTTCATTTCCATCAGGAAGGAACCAAATGAACCCCTCGCAACATTCAATAACTGGTTCCAACGTGCCCTGAAGCGGTGCACGGGTCCCTTCATCCCATTCGTGGAAGTGACCATACAGACCTATCTCAACGCAATGGATCCCTTCATTGCCACTCTCCTTTGGAGAACTACCATCTCGGGTGACCGGGATACTATGGAAAAAGTCTACAACCTAGCCTTAGAGTTGTCCCGTGGCCTCAACAAATCCCTAGACGGGATTGGGTAGAGCACCCCATTTAACATGATCCCTGACGAAACTCCTTACTTCAGGGGATATAACCCCAATCTGGCAATGGGTGCCCCCATGATGGCCATGACTCCCCCGCCACCTCCAATTAACCAGTAGGCCCAGTACACATACCCATCGCAGACTCAGACAATATCGGGTCTGGAATTTTTCCCTTGGAACCAGCCGCAGCAGACACAACAACCACAGACACAACCACCTGAAGTGCCCTTCTTTTAGTCATCTACGGTTAGAGGACTACCACCCTCGACTCTGGAAAATGATGTTGCCTTCCTAGGGAACCAACAACAACAACTGTCACACTATGATGCAAACACTCAGTTGACTATCGAAGTTGAATCCCTCTGGCGAATGCTATCTACCCTAACTGTAGACATGGGTCAACTGAAGGCGGGGTCCTATGCACCCTAGAATTTCAATTCCCAGAGAGGGAATATTTTCTCCATCTAACAAAACAACAATGTTGGGGGAAGAAATTTCAACAAACAGGCCTCGGCCCAACCAACAGTAATGGAACAACAACACAAACGCTGGAGGCCTGCCTCTGAACCAAAATGCCAATCAGAATGGCACTGGACCATCCCATTTCATGCCAGTCATAGACTTCTAGCCCATGACCAATTGGTGTAGATTTCATGACACAGGCTCCCACAATGAGGTAAACTATGCCACGCTGGAGAAGGTCATCATGATTTCCCAGCTAGATAGGCAACAATCATCTGATCCTACTCCCCCAAAACCTCATGTGCAAGAGCCAACTCACGGTGCATTCACCTATGAGACTATCTTCTTTGGATCAGCTGGAGAAGATGAAGAATTATCTGAACTGCAAGGATTCTTTGATGAGTCGATTCTCTCCTTTGAGGCCAATGCCTTCACTAACCCATGGGCTCCTTATAACACTCGGAGCCAGGTTGGTAAAGGACCAGTTTACATGCCAACACCTCCCAAGAACACTCCTCCCTGGGACAATATAACTGATCGGCCCGTCCCTCTAAAAGGTTCTAGCTCTAACCAAGCAAAGGACCTGGCCGAGGGAAGCCACCAATTCTCGGGAGGAAGGTTCGACATTACAAAGGTGTTAGAACAAACCATGACTTCCATGACCTTAATGGAGGTTTTACTAAATTGTCCCGAGTAGAAGAAGTCTCTTCTGAAACTCTTAGGAAACCTGGAAGCTATAAGCCGCCCACCCAAGATTGTCTCTTTTAAGGATGCCAATGTGTCCGTCTTCCGAGGAAATAATGAAGATCTCCCATTCCTACTAGGCCTGAACATACAAGGCAAAAACATACACAACTGCCTAGTAGATTCTGGAGCTTCGGGCAACATCATGCCCTTATCTATATGCCAGAAGCTCAAATTCTAACCCACCCCATCTAATGGTGTAGTAATCTAGTTGGACAAAACTGCTGTGAAAATGGTGGGTGAATTGAAGAATGTCCGGATACAGCTCATCCAAGACCCCAGAATAGCCAGCATAATCGATATCCAAGTGGTGGACATCCCAAAGACTTATGGGATGTTATTAAGTCGGAATTGGTCTAAGTCCTTGAACGGATACTTTTCGACCAACTTTTCCCACTTGTGGCTCCCCTGGGAAGGAGAATCAAACAAGATCTAGGTTGAAAGTGAGCGCAGGATGAAGCAGGCCCTTACCAAAGTTGGGAGGGTTAATGAGGTCTTATTCTCTGAGATTTCCCCCGGGGTGTACCAACCCCTTGAAATCTTAACGTTCAATTTCACCCCGGGAGAGGATCCCATAGTTCTGTAGAGAACCCAAGACCTAGAAGAAAATTTGAGGGTTGAGGTTAACTCTCAGGGTGCTACAACGACCCCCGCTACACTCTTGTCCAACACTTGGTGCCAGGTACATTATCAGAAATATTCAGAGCTAGAGTGTGAGGCTTGTCTTTTCATCGCTATCTGGCACATTGGCACCCTCTAGAACAAAGAGCATGAACATGATCCCCCAGAGCCCAGTATCCCTACTGGAAGCACTTCTCCAGTGCCATTTTATCGAGGATCTCAACCCCAAACACCCCCGGAGATAGACCTCACCCACACACCCTCAGTGCGGGAGGACACTCCTCCTAAGTCTCCCAAAAACAATCCAAAGACTACTCCATCTCCCTAGCTCTAGGTGACAAGCGATGATTTGTGGACCCTTAAGTTCGATGGGTCCTGATCCAAACAAGGCTGTGGAGCCGGAGTAGAATTAATCAACCCGTGAGGGAAATCCTTCCTCACATCCTATAGGCTATAGTTCAACTACACAAAGAACATTACGGAGTACAAGGCCTTAGTCCTTGGATTCCTATTTTCATTAAGGAAAGGAATCACTCACCTTCGGACCCTGGGTGATTTAGAGTTGATTGTCAAACAAGTCCAGAGTAAGTACACATGTCATGATAAGAGGCTGGTTGCATACCGCAATCGGGCATGGATCCTTATTGAGGATTTTGATGCCTTTGGCATTGATCTTATTCCCCGACGACAGAACTATGTCCCAGATGCCCTTGCTATTTCTGCCAGCACACTTGAGCCCATGGCCGGCTCACAACTCCAGAGATTTTCCATTGAGATGGTCCCCACCCCGTCCATTCCAAATAATGTCACCCACCTTCAAATTTTTGAAGATGATCAACATATCCTGGCTTTCATGGCCAATGTTGGTGTTTTCAAAGACCAGATAGTGGAGGAATGAAACCATGATGACACTGGGTAGGGTGATGAAGATGATGGGATCATGGACCTACCTACCAACACCATCCCAAAAGGGATGGTCACACTTGAATGAATCTTTGACTCAGACCCTCGGGGCTAGGAAAAGATATCATCCTCTTCTAAGAAAGGAAAATTTGAGAAAGTGAACATCGGCCAACCCAGTGAAGATAAAATGATACACATTGGTACCTCCTTCTCCCCTAAGGAGAAGGAGAAGATTCTCACGGTTCTCCAAGAATACATAGACGTGATCGCGTGGGGGTATGAGGATTTGAAAACATATGACACATCCATTATGACTCATACCATCCCACCAAAACCTGATGCTAAGCCTTTCTGGAAAAAGCAACGGCTATTCAACCAACTGATCAAGCCTTTGATTCGTCAAGAGGTGGAAAAAATACTGTCAGCCCCGATAATCTTTCCAATCTGGCATACTACGTGGGTTGCCAACTTAGTCCCTATGAGAAAGAAGAGCGGTGAAATTTGCCTTTACGTGGATTTTTGAAATTTGAATAGAGCCTCCAAGAAAGATAATCACCCTCTCCCCTCGTTGGATGAGGTGTTGCAGATAGTGAATGGATCCCAAATGATGTCTTTCTTGGACGGATACTCTAGCTATAACCAAGTCATGGTTAAGTATGAAGATAGAGACAAAACGACGTTCACCACCAAGTGGGGGACATTTGCATATCGGAGAATGCCCTTTGGCTTGATTAATGTAGGGGCCACATTCCAGAAGGCCATGGACATTGCATTTGAGGGCCTTGTGAACCGGTGCATAATCATCTACATGGATGATTTGACCTTCTTTTCCCAGGACAGGCGTGACCATTCCGCCCACCTCGCCTAGATCTACGAGAGATTTCGCCCAAGAAGTGCATATTCAGGGTCACTGAAGGGAAGTTGCTCAGGCATATCATCTCTGAGAAGGGTATATCCATTGACCCAGAGAGAGTTGAAGCACTGCTAAATATACAAATGCCTGGCAGCAAGAAAGAGATGCGATCGTTCTTCGGAAAGATCAACTTTGTTCGGTAGTTCATCACTGGCTTCGCCGAAATTATGAAGCCACACAACGAGATGATGAAGAAAGACACCAAAATTGAGTGGATTCTAGAAGCAAAGTAGGCATTCACCCAGATTAAATAGACAATAATGGAGGCACCGGTCATGGCTAGTCCAGACTACTCCCTCCCATTTTACATTTACTCCTTTGCTTTGCCACATTCCGTCGCGGCAGTATTGACCCAAAAGGTTGAAGGGGAAGAACGACCAATAGCTTTCATGAGTTCCCCCTTCAAGAATGCCGAAGTCTAATATTCGTCATTGGAAAAGTAGGCCTTCACTCTTGTTCGTGCCATGAATAAATTCTGGCATTACATTCTCCAGAGCAAGGTGCATGCTATCATCTCGGACCAAGCTATAAAATCTATGCTGATGCAGAGTGAATTGGGTGAAAGATGGGAGAAATGTATGGCCATCCTCCAAGAATACGACTTAGAAATGAAACCCATGAAGATAGTCTGAGGCCAAGGAATAAGTCAAGTGATGGCAAAAGAGACTCCCAACATAGAATGCCAAACATATACCGTGGAGTCTATCACTCGAGACCCATGGTACACTGATTTGGTTTACTTATTGTTAAAAAATATATGCCCAGAGGGGTTGCCTCCAAACAAACATCACATCCTGCGGATGAAAAGCACCCACTTCATGATCAAAAACTCCATGCTTTACCACAGGAATTATGAGGGAGTGTACCTTCAATGCATCGACAGGGACCAAGCTGTAAAAATCATTGAAAAATTTCACGGGCAGTTTGGGACTGAGCATGGTTTAGCCGATGCCACCGCCCATCAAATCCTTCAGGCCGGATACTATTGGCCTTGCATATTTAAAGATGTCTACACTCACGTATGGAAGTGCCATACTTGCCAAACTGCGACACATCGTGAGCGTAACCTGGCTATGCCCTTACAGCTGGTGTTTGAAGCTAAACCTTTCGCCTAGTGGGAATTTGACTTTATTAGGGAAATCAACCCCAACTTGTCTTCCAACCACCGATACATCCTAACTGCAACCTATTACTGCATCCCGTGGTCTAAATCCATACCTTGTAAAAATAACACGGCAGACGTGGTTATCAAATTCCTGGAAGAAAACATCGTCATGAGATTCAGAATGCCCTTCGCTATAGTATGTGACAATGGTCTGACATTTTCTTGGGCACAACTACTTGAATGGACCTATGACCGGAATATCACTTTTAATTTCTCCAATAACTATTACCCCCAGGGGAATGGTGTTGTTGAATCAATAAACAAAAATTTGTTTGAAGTGATCAAACACCTGTTAGAAAAAAATCCCCGGGACTGGCACCAAAAGTTGAGATTCGCCCTCTAGGCAGATCACATTTGAATTAAGGTCGCCCTAGGAACATCCCCATTTCATCTAGTTTATGACCAGAATCCAGTGTTCCCAATTAACTTACAAATCGCGGTTTTACAATTTATGCAGGAATTCAGCAGTTGGGATAATATTGTGGAGGTTCGGCTCGTGAATCTGGTGCAGATGGAAGAAAAACACGACACAGCCCTTGAACATTTCATGTGTCACCAAGCAGTGGTAAAATGATGGTTTGACAAAAGAGCCCAATACAAGGCCTTTCAAATTTTAGACTTGGTCCTTCTGTGCGATAAAGCCCGGGAAAAGAAAAGAAAGCACACCAAGTTCCAACAGCTCTGGCTCAGACCATACTTGATCTCAGAGATCTGTGGAGCAAATACCTATCGCCTTAATACCATGACTGGAGAACCTGTCCCATTGCCTGTCAATGGACAGTTTCTCAAACATTACTTCGAATAAGGTAGCTTTTCCCAGAATTGTATTTTATGTAAATCTTCTTGCTTGTAAATATTTCTTTCCCGGTGTCCCCGTTTGGGGGTGCCTTGTTTGTAAATAGTTTTGTTGGCCATCCTTCAGGACTGCCCCTTCTCTTTGGTTTCATTTCTGGTTTTTTTTTGTGCTTTTTTTGGGTTTCTAGTGTTTTGCTCTCCTTTCGTAGGCTGGTATGCTTCACATGACATCTAGTCTCCGGGATGGTGCCTTTGGCATGCCGATCAACTTCGAATCTTTTGTTAGCATGGTGGAATTGGTCTGGTCTCTGGAGTTCTTTTGCAATTTTGGTGGTAAATTATGAGTAGCCTTCATCGGATTTATCCCCGGGAGTCCAATAATCAATTAAATCAAAATTCTAAAGGAACAAGTAATCAGACACAACGAGGGTAGATCGGTCGCACTGGTTGGTTGACCCAAGTTTGAACTTTTAAAGATTCTTTTCAGGTTCATAGTTTTCCTTCCCCATTTAGAAAATTAAGGTGTGTGGAAGGGTAAAAGAAGTACCACCATTGAATTTAGCTAAGCTTAAGCTCAATGGTGAAAGAAGTACTGCCCTCCCACCCAGAAGAAAATAAAATAACAAAAGGAAAAATAGGACGAGACTCCGATATCCGGGAGAAATGCGCAAAATTGATGACTTTGGGTTTAATATACTCAGTGCCTCTTCTCTGCTTCTCGCAGAGGTCATCATCTTGACTTCCTTCCAAAGCACACACTTCACAACTAATGAAAGGATCATGGATTGAATCGCGTATGGCCGGATTTTCTTAGATGTTTCACACCTTGCGAGAAAGATGCTTCGAGTAACGATTTATTCTAGTTTTTCTGACCAAAGAGTCTATGGTTCTCAAATGCACTAAGGAATTTATCCTAGGTAGTTGCCATTTGTTATGCCCTGCATACCCGTCCCTACATTTTGTGTGCAAAATGTTGGGTCCCCCTTTTTTTTTCCTTTTGGCTCTTGCCTTGTTTTCTTTTCCCTTGTTTCTTTTTGTTTTCTTCTCCAGGATTTTCTTCCTAGAGGGTTTGTTTTGTTTTCTCTTTTGCCTTTTGTGTCTTCGGGACCCAGTCCCAGAGTTGGTGGTTTTCTTTTTAGAAGCTGGATTCCGAACTTTGGGACTCTTTGCCATGATGTCTCCTTCTCGTAAGAAGACATGGTTGTTTGGAATCCCCAGGCCCGGAGTCCAGAGGTTCACCTATTCTGAAGTTTGTGGAGAGAAGGTAACTTGCTTTTTACCTCGAGTATAAATAAGATTTACATGTCATTTTCACAGTTACCGCGATTAAAAACACTTAGAGTTTTTGGAGTGATTCACAAGCGATTTGAGTGCGAATTAAGTGTGAGTTCCTCTAAGCTTAGTAGGTAACGATGAATCGATCTTCGGTAGTTGTTCTTGGCATTGGAGGTCAAATTTGTTGCAGAGCGGTCTCAGTGCTTCTTCCCTTCGTCATTCTTTGGATTCCAGGTTAGTGCTTCTGGTTCTTTCCTTCATTTTCTGCTTTTGTCCCGTGTTGGTTTGTTGTGTTTTTCATTTCCATTTGTTTTGGTTTTTGTTTCGTTTCTATTTTTTTTTTCTATCGTTTGGTCCGCCACCTGTTGGTGGGTTGGCTCTACTAGAGGGTTGTCCACCCTCTGTGCAGATGTAAGATAATGTAGATGTTGTGCGTTCTGTCTTGTTTTAAGGTAGCTACTCTGCGTTCTATTTTTGGTGTATATTGGTGTATATGGTGTATATTTTTTGTAATCTTATGTATATACGCTTCGGCCCTCGACCCTCCTGTACATCTTGTGTATATTTTGTATATATGTGCTATGTATATCCCTTAGAGTGTGCGAGTTCTTTGCGCTCTATCATGAATTTCAACCTGACGAGATAGAGCTCGACAAGACAAGGTTGTCATGGTTCGAACTCGGCACCTCGCTAGTTCAAACCATGGCAGCCTTCTCTCTCCTCTGTCTCTTCACATTAACGGTGGGATTAATTTCCCACATATGGCATTTAAAATGCATCCAATCTAGCATTCAATTTTGCCCCGTGTCGGCCCACTTGTCCTAATCAATGCCATAACTGTCTTTATGCCGCCTGTCATTTTCCCACGTGCCAGCGCACGTCAACCAAAGTATGGCTTGTTGGCAGTCACTTTGGTAATGGCTATTTTTTTCAGACTCCAGACTCCCAACAGGATCTTGTCTCTTGATTTTTCTCGTCACCGTGACCGCATACTCCAGAATGCTTAAGCTATGTTCATTTTTAGATACTTTGGAACTTTTGATATAGGTGCTAATGTTTTCTTGACAGGTGCAGGCTGGTAGAGAATTTCCTGGAGTCTTAATTCATATTTATGTGTCCTGATGGTTTTTCGGTCTTGTAGGTTGTTGATAAGCTAATTCAAAATGTCTGACAACTTTGCACCTCCTGATAGTCCGGAACGACCATCCACCTCTACCCGGGTAGCCACAAAATCAAAGATTGAAAGAATGTTGGCCAAGTTGCCTCTGACCTCCAAGTATCCAAAAGATGGAGGTGTTGCGGGGTCCAAGATAGACTCCAAAGTTCATGAAATAACAGATCCGAACCCCAGGAGTTGGGCCGAATTACAGGGTCTGATACAGACCACTTACAAGCTAAAGGAATAGGGGGATAAAATTGCCACTTGCCTAGCTGCCTCCAGCATCATCAAGGCCGTGAACTTTCCATGCGTAGTGAAATCACCCAAGCTTATCCGACAGCTGGTAGCATTGTAAAATGTGGCCACTCATTCAGTTTTACTTCTAGATCCCCGGCCGCTACAATATCCTACCACCATCGTCACATTGGATGCCCTCACCTTTGTTTTCGGGTTGGGAATTCCATAGTTCATAGGGTCCGCCGTCATCACAAGGGCCAACTCACTCAAGGAATTTGGTGAGGCCGAGATCATTTCCCAGCAACACCTCAATAATCACTAGTTGAAGTCTCCAAAGCGAGACTATAAAAGGATGAAATTGGAAATTCCACACGGGGATTTCAAGGAGCCCATTCAAGCAGGCATAATATTTTTGTGCAAAATATTTGGATAGCCCCACGCTCGGGAATTCTCGGTGTGGATGTATTATTTCTTATACTACATAACAACACACAATATGACTTTCAACTGGGCGACAATTATATCCAATCATGTAGATACACAGGTGAAGACCGTCGCCCAGAATTCACAATTCTATATGACTTCATATGTGTTGTGGGCATTGGCACAGCAAAGGCTGGCTTTTTAGGGCCTAGGAACAATTGGAGAACTCGGGAATGGCCCAGGACAGGTCACACCTTGGGATCATTATCCTCAGTTGTAGTGGGAGCTCATCTTCAAGAATTTTTGCTGGGTAAATGATGCCTTCATTTACCACAACATTCTTACACTTACCCGAGATTCCAGGTATAGCCTCTCACAGGCGGCAATGACACTGGTCAATTCTTATGGCCAATATTTTATTCAATTCAAATGCCATACATACATCAGGGTGACAGGCTTCAATGGGAAGCCCTATCTCCTTCCCCGGTATTGCGGGGATAGGATTATTCTTTTGGAATTTTGCAGGTAGATGATGGATCTGCATGCCCTTTTCACAGTGAAGAAGGTCGTCAATGTCCCATTCCCCTTGTCTTGCGGGGATTACACATGCATCCTCGCCGCAGCTCGGGAGGCAGACAATGAGTTAAAAGGATTGGGGCTGGTTGAATTCAACCATGCCCAGAAGAACTATGATCCTCGCGGTAAGATTGTTGTCGCATTACCTAGGGCATCCCCCCTGCACGAAGAAGACATTGAAGAGTTTTGGGTGGATTGCCAAGACAGCTTTGATCTCAAGGCCTGACAACATACAAGAATGAGCAAAGGGCTCATGGAGGCACTAGACCTTCAGACTTTCCCGAAAGGTTTCAATGACGGCGGGCCGCTAGAGGATCCAGTGTACAAGGGACATGGGCTAGACAAATTGGACCTCCCTCCAGTGGATTGGGCCACTCTGGAGGATTTAATGATTGAAGGGGTATGCCGCCCCATCATAGAAGTAAGCCATAATTATTTTTCCTGGGTATGCCCCAAAAGCACCCGCAAGAAAGTAGTGGTCAAGAAGACCATCCCTTCTTCAGCCTGTGTCGGACCTTCTTCGTCTGTCGCACCCGCTGAAGCAAGTGTGAGCAAAGAAAAGGAAAAAGAGGGAGTCACAGTGCCCAAGGCATCCCCTTAGATCCCCACACTCCTAATGGTGAAGCTACATGACCAGATTAAGGTGGCAAAGTTGGTCAGCCAAAAAATTAGCATGTAGGTCGCTGTCGGCTTCCCAATCACCCCAATGGCATCTGCTCACTCAACGGGACCCCCTTCGAAGGGAGTGATAATGAATAGGCAGACTTTTGCTAAGGTAGAGTCTCCTAGCATTTTGGACATCGGGGCTTCTCTAACCAGGAGAAAGAAAATAGTTTGACCCCCACAACAAGCACCACCCTTGGTATGCCCGAGAAGCCCCTGGTGGATGTAAATTCGGATTCTCCCAAACTTGAGGATATCTCAGACTCCTCTCCGTCGCACAACGATTTTGATGACACATTCTCAGCGGATGAGCTTCTGGACATCTAGCAAGGTGAAAATACTGCAGTGAAGGAAATTGAGGCTCAAGATAAAGAAGAGGCCCCTACAGAAAAGGAAATTCCTAAAGAAGAAGATGCATCCAAGCAAGAGGCTCAGGGAGAAACCCAAATAGGACATGAATAGGAAAGGATACTGGTCTAGGTGACCGCAGATTTTCCAAGGCAACCTACACTTGAGCCATTGATGGAAGGAGAACCCAGACCCTAGGGAACAACCGTACCTCCAACCATCACACTCCAGGTGCCTTTGGAGACTTTGGGTGACCAAGTTCCCTGAAGCACCTTCGGTGAGGTCGTAACAGCCGCCGCCTTGCTAAACTTTGGCCAGCGACCCCACCCACCTCCAGAGGATGTCCCAATGGAGGAGGAGAATTTTGAAGTAGACAAGGCTAGTAAGGCCCAAGAGCTACAGCAACCAATGGACCAGGAGGTCCCAGGAGAATAAAATGAAGAGGCTACTGATATCACCAAGGAAGATGAAGTCCCTGAGAATACAAAGATAAAAACTGGAGAAAAGATCCCGGGTGATTTTACAGAAGACGCCAGCATGGTAGAAAATACAAAAAGTTCCAGAGAATAGGAAGCAAGAAAGGGACCAGAACAAGAACAAGAAAAGGAGCCAGAAGAAAATATAAACTCTAGGAATGCGCCTCCAGATTCGGAAGTGAATCTTAGTGAGTAGGAATTGTCAGCAAGGCCGCCCTAGCCACCCGAATGGCTGGTAGAAACTAAGAAGAGAAAGGCTCTGGTGGCGCCTACAGGCGCTCCTTTGTCACTGGCCGAAATGATGGCCAAGAATGCCGAAATGAAGAAGCCCAAAAGGGCATGGGTGGTCCATACTCTACGAACCAACCCAATAGGCAGTACAGTTGTGGTCATTGTGACACCCCCGGCAAATACAGATGCAGCGGCCACTAGGCTTGAGGACTACACTATAACAAAGGTTGAGCTGGGGAAACGAGACAAGCAAGGAGAGCTTTACTTACTAAAAGAGGCTACCGAGGCTATAGAGGCCCGGTATGCAAAATAGGGCCAGAAGTTGCAAGATAAAAGAGAAACAAATGCCAATCTCCTCGCACTTCTGGCAGAACTAACATGGCCTTTTTCCAAAGAAGTCCACCCCAGAACCCCTTCTTCCAGATTTTTGCTTACACAGGGCGACGTGGACTCACTGCGCATGATGAAGAAAAAGGCGCAAGCAGTGGACGGGTGGGCTGCCGAGCAAATAACGGCGATGAGAGAATTTCTGGCGGCATCCCTCCCAAACTTTTACAAGGTAGATCTCACCCTTAGCCATGCAAGAAGCTCTGCCCAAGTATGGGAGTTAGACTTAGAGAAATATGAAAAATGGAAGGCCATGTTGGAGGAGATCCACAGCATTAGCGAAGAGGTTGCCACAAAATTCAGCATTTTGGGAGAAGAATCGTATGATTCCCTCTAGGTCCAGTACTCCAAACTTGCCTTCAAAATTGAGGTTTGCAAGGAACTGGTTAAGACCTTAAAAGAGAAATTGACAACTGCCCAATATCCCTTGGATTTATTCAAAACATTCACGGTCGGGGTATCGCAAGTTGATCCCTTCACCACCAAAATGTGTACCCCAAAGGACTATATCCTCGGTAAGTTCGACAAAAGGATGGAATCCCTGTATCCACCGGGTGGAGATTTTGATTAAGGCAGGTTGTCTCGATTGTCAAAGACTATGATTCGGTCGTATGACACCATCAAGATGGTGAACGAATTCCAGAACGGGGCCGGAGAGGTTGAGGAGGAAATGGAGGCTGTCCGTAGCAGATGGGATAGCATCCGGAGCATAGATGAGGAAAGCATTAGCCAAGTGTTAGAAGCTTGGGAGAAAATATAAGTCAATAAAGTTCTCTGGATCTGGGAGAATTTGGCTTGACATCATATTTTGTATTCTTTATTCTTTTGGAACGCAAGTTCTCGGATCCTCGCGTTCCGGATCCCACATTTTTGAATTCTTCATGTGACCTGTGTCTCGAATCCCAATGCCGACCGGTCACTTTCAGGACAGTAATGAAGGTTGTCAGAAGGTGGATAACCACAACAAGGCACATCAGTTCGATGGGAGGTTTCTGACAGGTGGTCTTCCCAAGTCGCCGCTTCAGAGATACACCTGGCGCATCGGAGATAGGGCGTCATTTTCCCATTTATGATGCATGTAGCCTCGATCCCCAGGGGATCAGATTTCTTCTTTCTCCTTCTCGGCTCTCTTCTCAAGGCCGATTCTTCCACTCCATCTTTCTTGTCTTATTCTTTTGACATGTCAGGCCTTTCCGTCTTGAGGCTTTTTTGTAACATGGTGCAGGTAGTACCGGCCACCGCATAATGTCTTTTATTGTAAAAATGTAAAATAAGTTAGGGTTAGGTTTATGTCAAAAGATGTGTATAAAAAATAAGTCCGACCTCATTCCAAGGGTCGGCGAAATTGATGATTTTGCAGTCCACTGTTAATAGCAAAGCACTTTTTCTCATTTCCTAGTTGCAAAGCTCAATGCTCCATAGTTTCAAGCTTTTAGTAGTTAAATGCTCCCTGGGAGTTATCATTGTACCAGACACCAGTGCTTGCTGGAAGGATGTTAATGAAGAAGAAAGGGTTCTCTCAATGATGTTGTTGGCACTCTGTCTTCAGGGTTGACGGTATTTTTATGCTTTATGATCTTCGTGTCCTTTGCTCTAATGCTTAAAGTAGATTAATGACTTCCTTTCTTTGCCACTGATAAAATATAAGCTGATGGTTGTATATTTCTTCAGTATTTAGTGTAGTGTGTTGGAGCATTGTCGATGTTTTGAATGTTTAGCATAATTGTAGGTAGATGAAATCTTTCTAACTCTGCAAGATCTTTTTAAGTTTATTTGTTAAGTAAAATCATGCTTGGAGAAAACCCCACTCACCTGAATCCCCGAAGTTGACAAGTTGAAGATAACCAGCTATCCCCCTCGAAAAACAGTCACAACTTCCAACCGAGCCCCACACTGTCGAGACCCGACTCTCACATGCTTGGAGGTCTGGGGAATCTCATTTTCCCGGACAACCTTTAGAGGTGAAGTTGGTCGATACCCCGGTACCCGGTGACAACTTACACCTGTTGGCGGACCCAATCACAAAGTCTCGTCAACAGATGGTTGAATGGATGGAGTGAATATAGTATTCTAACTAGTATCCATATATTCACTTTTTACTGGGATCTCCATAATAGGTGGTTCATTAGATTGCTTGTCTTCCTCATTATTCAAGTCTGTTGAATCTTTGGAGGGAACTTCATCTTGCTGTAAGGAAGTGTTATCAGTGCATACCTTCTCTGTATCTTCAGTGCTGACAAATGCTTTTTCAACTTTGTCCATGTCGTTGTCAGAAGTGGTCATGGATATCTTAACATCATCGATCACAATATTTTCTTCTGAATCTTTGGTTGTATCAGAAGGTGTTGAAACAGTGTGCGCTGAATCCTGTGGACCTGTCATAGGTGCACTTTGAATCACTGGTTATTTATCCTATTTGGGAGGGACTGGAGTCATCTTTGTTGTAGGCGTCATTGATGGATACATATGTCTATCTAGAAATGCTCGCTCAAAAGCTTTCTAAGTCTCTTCACCAACCAGTTCATACTCTTTGTTCATGATATGGAGAGTTCTTGTTTTGGTTCTTAGATGACATTTTACCAAATCCAACAGTATAGCTTTCTCATCATGTGAGAAAACAGGGAGAAGACTATCCAATGTTTCTTCTCCTATCCTCATATCCTCTTCAATTGCTTGCCTCTTCAATAGGTCAAGTATATTCCATACTTTGTCTGGTATGACTGTTTTGAGCTCCAATATTGACCTCTTGAATTTAATCATATGAGAGATAATCATTGAGTGAAATTCTGATTTATCTATCTCTTGGTATTTTTCATAGACATTCTTAATAGAGTCTAGTCTACCTTCATTGACAATTTTGTTCTTTAGGACTGTTAGACTAGGTCTGAATCCTACCTCAGGAGGGGCTTGAGTGTTCTTTACCTTACTCCTTGTGTTTCTTGAGGATGGATGACTTGTGGGAACTTGCTTCTTCCTTCTAGACATCTTGCTTGCTACTGAAGGTGGAGAGGATTCTAGATCAATAGTGGTTGATTGCGTAGATGTACCTTTATCAAATTTATTTTTCTTCTTCTTTGGCATATCATCAGATTTCTCTATTTTGACTTATGTTTGTTTTAGCTCTCTTGCAATTTTAGCTTCCCTAGCCTTGTCTAGGTCTTCTTGTGTAACACCATGAACTCTTAGGATGTTGGATGTAATCCTTGATGCCTTTCTTTTATTGTCTGCATTGTATAAGACAGAATCAACTTGATTTGTCTTTTCTCTATAAGTACCCCATCTAGGTTCATTGGGGTCATTAGGCGCAGATAAGAGGACTTGTGCATATCCTTCCAAAACTTGTTCTTCAACTTCATATCCAAGTGGGTGAATCCATTTTGTTCTAGGATCAACTGCCTCCATGCAAGTACAGTTAGTTTCCACCATGAAGCATATGGTGTCTTTGTATTTCTCAACTATCTGCTCTGGTAATCTGAACCTTTTCTGCATTTTGATCCTAAATGTTTTTATCTCCATATCCATAGAGTCCTTAGAACTACTCTCTGATGTAGCTTTTAGTGAAATTTGTGACATGGTAGGTTTACTCCTGTCTAGGTAAAGATTAGCAACTTTACCAACAATGTGAAAGTATAGGTAGATGATCAAAGAGCCAAATCTGAATATCTTTCTCTTGTCATGCTTGATAGCTCTGATGTTTTCAATCAGGTGTGCGCACAATATCTCAAATAGATTGTACTAAGTATTATCCTTTACCATCTTTATTGTTGCCAGGACAGTAGCTGCAGATACACTATTTAGTCTCCTTGCGTACTGGAAATTTTAACCTAGTATCATAGTGACCAATTTGATGTCATTTTCTTTAATGGGATCAATAGTCATTCCGCGCCTATCACTCCTGGATAAGCATGCTTGTTCAACCTGCTTCTTAACATCCTTTCTAGTGGGAAGAACTGGTCCAACTTTAGGAAGTCTGATCATATCATGAATTAGGTCAGCAGTAATGCGGATAGGAACTTCACCAATCCAATATAGGTCATCATGTATCCTGCTCAATAGAATTTTGACTCATTCTGGTTCATAGAACTCATGCGTGTTTAAATACTCAAAGATAGGGTTATCAGTGAGATGTGTGTATTCATCCTTGAATGAATAATCTGGTTTCATCATTGATGCCATGAGAGTTGCTATGTTGTTATCCCCAACATTTTCCTTCTTGCAATAGATGTATGCGTGTATGTCTTCTACATGCACGACTCCTAGCGGAGTCTTGGAAATGCCCCTTCTACATCATCTAGTATAGACTTGAATGGATGATTCTTAAACACGAATCTCTTCCTTTCAGCAATGTCAAATACTACAGGGGTTGCCATACTTACTTGTTGATTGATTAAATAGGGTTTCACTGCAATTCGACGTGACTGCTAGGGTTTCGTTTTGACTTCAATCTGTTCACCAACCAACCAAATCGTTAACCTTTACTGCTTTGATGCTAAGATCTCTTGTGCTCTCTGAGTGCTCAATCTCGAATGCAAAGTGAGGATTAAAGATCTTTTACAATCTTATATAAAGGATTATTGCATTTAATGCTCATTGTCATAAAGCGGTTTGCATAGAGAATTTCAATCTTTTCTTCTGTCACTGTTCAAGCTATGCGTCCATGCATACTTCCCCAATTTGTCACCAAATACATGAATCCATAGGCACATACTCGGAGGTGAGTATACCAGCCGCGCAGGGGTACAGAGCTAGAATAGCTCCCCCTAAGACCATGAGGGTCAACTAACCATAAGTAGAAGGTGCATCCACTATGGATGCATCTACTACTTTTTTCTCTTCATTATCCTTCTTTACTTCAACCCAAATTATATCTAAATCAGCTTTAGCTGGTACAAACTTAACTTCTCCTGATTCTTCAAATAGTGACTTTTTAGGATTCTCTTGTCTCTGTGCTCTTGACCTGCAAAACCTTGAGATGTGTCTAGCTTTGCCACATGAGTGACAAATGGTAGGAGGTCTGATGTTATTATTTATCATGTTGCACTGCTTGACTGAGTGTCCATTGTAATTACATATCTGACATGTAATGTTCTGCAAGTTTCTTTGAAGTTGGTTTTTTTGATTGTATTGAGTCATATTTCTTTGGTTCTGTTGTGACTAATTTCTTTGACTTGTTATGCAATGTATAGCCATGTGACCAAACTTATTATAGGAGTAACAATAGCTATTGAAGTGTCTTACCTCTTTACAATCTCTTGCCAAGTGTCCATGCTTGTTACAAGCATAACAAGTTTTGTTAACTATCTTAAGTTCATCTTTAGGTGGATCTGTTTTAGCCTCTGCAAGATTCTCAGTTTTATTTGCTTCAGTAGATGTCTCTTGTGTTTTCTTTCTTTCTTGCATTGAATTGATCTCAATTTGAGCTACAATGTATCCAACACCAGTAGTATCACCTTTTAGCTTCTATGCATAAAGTTGTGATTGAATTAGATCAGAACTTGTGTGTAGTTTATCAATCTTTTCTTATGCTTCTGTTAATTCAGATTCTATCTTTTTTCTTGATGTTTTCTAACTCCAAAATTTTCATTTTTGCTTGCATAAGTTCATCATCTAATTGTTTACTCTCTTTGGTATTTTCTTCAATAGTTGTTAGGCTATCTGTAAGTTGTTCATTCAGATCTTCAATCTTATCTTTTAAAGACATGTTCTCTTCAT